>PVKU01005023.1:0-132146 GCA_004027475.1 Anoura caudifer
GAGTTTTTAAATCAAGGACATATTCCTATTTTGCTCTCTTCCTACCAAAAATTTCATCCTCTCCAATAAAAATACTGCTTTAAAATCCTTGCATATCTTAAACCCATAAAATGAGACTGTTAAAATACTTTTACTTCTGTCCCACCCTCTTCTCCCACTCTTTGTTTTATTACAAGCATTTGTAATTTATAGTTTCCCACTCTAATTCTATGGCCAGCAAATGGATTATCACTTCCTGAAGACCAGCTCACCTCTTCTCCTAGGGTTACAGTTACGGTTAGGACTTCCCACCCCCTCAAAACCATAAGAAAATAAATAAATCTCTGCTGTTTAAACCACCCAGTCTATGGTATTTTTGTTATGGCAGTCCGCGTGGACTAATACACAGGCCTGTGAATTATAGGGAAGTTAACTCAAAATGGCTTATAAACATAAACGTAAGCACAAAACTTTAAAACTTCTAGAAGATGATATAAAAAATTTAGGTGACCTTGGATTTGGTTGTAAGTCTTCAGATGCAACATCAAAAAAAGCACAGTCCATGAAAGAAAAAGTTGGTAAGTTGAACTACATTAAAACTAAAAACTGTTTTGTAAATATACGATTAAGAGAGGAAAAGACAAGCTGCATATTTCAAATTTGTAAAACACGTATGTGATAAAAGACTTATATCCACAATAAGCAAAGGATTCTTAAAACTTAACAATACGAAAACAGACAACCCAATTATTAAATGGGCAAAAGATCCGAATAGACAGCTTACCACAGAATATATACAAATGACAAATAGGCAGATGTAAAGAAGCTCAACATCATAGCCATTAGGGATTTGCAAATTAAAACAAGGAGATATCACACATACCTGTTAGAATGTCTAATAACCCCCCCCCCAAAAAAAAAAAAAAAACTTCATAATTTCAAATGCTGGTATGGATGTAGAACTCTAATTCATTGCTGGTAGGAATAAGAAATGGTATTTTCACATTGGAAAACTCTGTAGATTTTTACAAAGCAAAATATAGTCTTATCATATGATCCAGCAATTGCGCTCCTAAGTATTTACCCATGCAAGTTAGAAATTTATGTCCATGCAAAATCCTCTACATGAATGGCTACTGTAGGTTTTTCATAACTGCCCCAAACAACCAAGATGTCTCTCTTAATAGGTGAGTGGGTGAACAAACCACGTATACCCATACAATGGAAAGTTTCTCTCTTAATAGGTGAGTGGGTGAACAAACCACGTATACCCATACAATGGAAAGTTATTCAACGATTTTTAAAAAATGAGCCAGTAAGCAACAACAAGACATAAAGGGACCCTAAATGCATATTGCTAACTGAGAGAAGTCAGTATGAAAAGGTACATGCTAGATGATTCATACTGTGTGACATGAAAAAGAAAAGACTGTATAGATAGTTTAAAAAGCAGTGGTTGCTATGAGTTTATGGAGATGGGTGAAGACATAAATAGGTTTAGCACAGGGGAATTTTAGGATGGTAAAATTATTCTATATGGTACTTTAATGGTGGATACATGACATTATGAATTTGGCAAAATGTGCAGAACTGTGCAACACACAGTGAACACCGATGTATACTATCTACTGTAGTTAACAATAGCATATCAACATTGGCTCATCAATGATAATAAATGTACTGTGATAATGCAAGAGGCTAATAAAAGCAGAAACTTCGTATGAGAGTTGGGGTGTCTATGGGAACTCTGCATTCTTCGCTTAATAAAAGTAAAAACAGCACAGAAAAAATACAAAATAGATGTGATATATACTAGTCTATGACAACTGAAGGAAAGAAACACCAAAAAGGAACAGGGATAGTGTGCAGTCCTGTCCTCCCTTTTCCTGAGATGGGCGTCAGACTTCCAGCTTTCCCGAGGTTGGAATTTATGGCGGCGCACCGAGTGGGGTGGGTCAGGTCCCTGGCGAAAAGACCTTCCTGGCCGGGAAAGTGAAACTTCAAGGCTCCTCATTTGTAGGTGCCTCTTTCATTATTGGGCTCCTAAATGAGAATTTGTAACTTTCTATTATTTTTTAAGGCCTCCCTTCTCTCAAAATTATCTAAGCTTTAGTCCCCAGAAATCCTAGAAAGGACAAACAAAAGAAAGAAAGAAATAAATACTCTGGCCTTAGATAAGAAAAGCAAGGAGGCGCAGGAAGCACTTAATTTACACTTTGTTCATATAGATCTTTTTTTTTGTCTGCTAATCATATTTTTTAATGTTCTGCCATGTTGAAACCACTCAGATTGATCTATATCCCTAGGAATTCACCAAATTCTGGAATTCCCTGGTATCTGGAAGATGAAAGCCAATATGATTCCGATTAAAGCAGATCATGAGTTTCTTGAATAATAATTCACAATATGTTAGTATAGCTTTTGCCACATGACGGAGAGCTGACATATTAATAGGTAACTTTGCAGTACTATACATTCAAGGCAGGGCAGAATATTATCTGAGACAAAAGATAAGCAATTGTCTTATACCACCTTTTGTTTGCTTGTTTCCCTTTCATTCCATGTGAGAGTAATTAGAAGCACTTACTATAGTATTTGAGAGAAACAGAAGGTCTATAAATACCAGTCAGATATTTTTATGAGCTTCTCTAAATGAATCATATGTGGGGCAAATGGTGAGCTATTAGTCAATATGCTGGGGCTAATGGGGCTTTAAATAAAATGGTAACATAGCCTTAGAAACTAAATGTTTCCAAATTCAAGGAATGGCTTGTCTTTACCAAGGAAAATAGTATTTCCCTGCACAGGAGTGGAATTATCAGTATGCACCTTTGCTTCCTGAGAGTTCCATATAACAATGTCTTAACCATTAAAACTAATGACCTGGAATAGAAGAGGCTTAAATAGCCCTATTAAAATGTTGAAAAATTCTATCAACTCTCAAAAAGAGTGAGTAGATGTTGCACTTCTCTAAAAAAGATACACTTAATGGGACAAAAAAAAAAAGTGCCAAGTTACATAGAATCCAAAATGTTTTTAAACTATTTTTAATTCAAAAACATCTGAGTCTTTAAGGACAGCTTCACAGGAACTTTAAAGCAATAGACATATCATTTTAAGGCTCTCATTTTGCTAGTGAATATGAACAGTGTTCAGCTAGACCAGTTGTTCTCAACTGGGAGTGATTTTGCTCTCTAGGGGACATTCGGTAATGTCTGGATACATTTTTGGTGGTCAAAACTGGGGGCCGGAGCTAGTGGTATCCAGTAAGTACAAGATGTTCAACATCCTACAATGAACAGGAGAGTCCCGACAAGGAATGCCAACAGTGCCAAGGGTGAGAAGTCGTGGGAAAGACAAACTTCTGCAAGTAAATATCAGAGTGTATCAAGAAGTACCAATGGTTTTGGATTCCCTACTTATTCATTCAAGTATATAACCTCAAAAGTCCTTGCAGGCCACTGCCAGTGTGAGGACTGGGTCCCCTCTGGGTGCTTTCCTTTGCTGTGTTTCTTCCACAGGGTGAACTGCTCAGTTCAGTCCTAGAACTCAAAGTGGCTTTCAAAATTCCAAACTGAAGGTGGCTTTCAAATTCCATGCCTGGACTGGTTTCTGAGAAGGCTCTCTTTGAAACATGCTCTTGCAAGGTGAAGGGGGTATAGAATGTCACATGAAATTCATTATTTATTAGGAAACAGATAAAGCAAGAAACAACAATTTCCTATTTTAAGAACAACAACTAAAACTTGTTTTAGAAAATTAGTATCCACAACTTGGCACTATTCAAATGTGAAAATGCATTAGGCTTATTATAGGAAGCAGCAGACGTAATAGGATGGAGTGTTGACAGAGCTTACGGTGAGTGGAATTCTGGTCCACCAGAAAATATATCTACCTGCAACTTGAAAATGTAATATTTTGAAAAAGAACCTCTGCAGATGTAATTAAGGGAGAATCTTGAGAGGAGATCATCCTGATGAGAGTCAGCCTTAAATCCAATGGTAAACTTCCTTGTAGGAGAAGGGAAGGGGAAAGGACACACAGAAGGGGTCCGCAATGAGAAGATGAAGGCAAAGACTGGAGTTGTTTCGCCTTAAGTCACGGAATGCCTGGAGCCACCAGAAGCTGGCCGTGTTCTTCCCATAAAGTCTTCAGAGGGACGGTGGTCCTGCCCATGCCTTAGTTTTAGATTTCTGGCCTCCGAAACTATGAGAGAATAGATTTCTGTTGTTTTTTAAGCCACCCTGTTGTGCTAATTTGTTATGACAGCCCTAGTACTCGTACACTATGGAAGTCAAAGACCTGAAAGACATGAGGGGGCACCCCCAGAATGTGCTTTAGGTTTAGGCAGCCCTGAAAGCTGAAAGACTAATATGTCCAACAATCCCAGGTCATTTGAAGGAATGTTGATAAAGGCAGAAATGAGTGCTAGAATGTGCTGGACATCTGTTGTGAAGGGTGGCAACCCACAGCTGGGTGCTGTTTTATGAGCAGGAAAGCCAATGCATACCCAGCATCTTAAGGGGTTGGATTGCAACTTGAAATAGGCCAAGGAGGTCCCAAGTGGTGGGGAAAACTTGGCAGTAGTAATGCTCTTTGTCATGTGGAGGGCATCATTGTAAGCCTGAGACTCAGTGGCTTTTGGAAAGGACCCCAATCATCAGCTGGAGTGAGGAGAAGAGGACCTACGAAAGTGTGAAACTGCTAAGTCGTGGGTAGCCTTATGTTTAGAATGATTCAGGGCCTCTGAAGCCCAGCATCCATTTTACTCATTGGAAGGCAATGTATTGATAGCTCATGCATGCATGACTTCTGCAAAATTTACCGATTTTTTCTGAAAGACTTTAGGTTGAAGACATTATAGTTACAGTTAATAGAAGATGAAAAGGCAATGGAGGGGCAGCAAAAACAGTGCACACTAGAAAATACTGAGTAATAAGATGAAACAAAAAACTATACCAATAACAACTATAAATATATTTGCCTTGTTATAGATCTCAGGGCAAACCTATTTATAGTAGTTGTTGGTATAGTTTTATTACCACGGGAAGCACTCCATAAATTACTATTGAATGGATAAGTTTGTGAATGATGAGCAAGTGCTTTGGGGGAGAAAAGTTTATACTCAGTTCTTTATCCAACAAATCTCACATTAAATCTATGGTGACACGATTATTACTAACCATTTTTCTTAGAATGTATTAGTATTCCTAACATGTTGTATAAATTCCAAGACTATTTTCTTCCTAAATCAAAAATTAAGTAACATTTGACTATGTATTAAAATAAATAATTTGAGGGTAAAATATCTGTCATTGAATATTTAAGACATTTAAATAATCCACAATATATAATCAAAAGACACAGAGAAAAAAATAATTTATTAGTCTCTTATGGAAATATATGCATTAGTGTATTAACAATTCTTTATAAGATTTCATGTTATTTATATTGAAGGTGGTCACTTCAAACCAATGTTCTTTGAGTATTTGATTTTATTTTAAAAACAAAAGTACCTGAATCACTTTGGTAGAAGATCTGGCAGTTAAGCCTACCCCATGACTCAGCAACTTGACTCTTGGGAATTTATACAAAGAAGTAAAAATACATGTTTCTAAAAAGACTTTTATAAAAATAGCATAGTAGCTTTCTCTGTGATAGCAAAACAACAGAAAGAGCCCAGGTGTCCATCAATGGGAGGGAGAGGGCATACAATAAAATATTACTCCAGCATAAAAATAATAAATTACTTGAGATGATAAAAATCATAAACTAATCTCAAGCACACGCTGAGAGAAAAAAGCTTTATGAAGCAGTATAGTATGCACATACTGTCTGGCTCTGAGTACATGAAGTTCAAGAACAAGTAAAACTAATTTATGCTGAAAAAAAGCCACAACAGTTGTTGCTTCTGGAGGGTCAGTGGAAAGAAAGGATTTGTTGTGAATGAATACAAGGAGAGTTTTCGAGATAATATTCTGTTTGATAGTGGTTTGCATTTTACAGGAGTATGCACTGGTCAAAATTCAGATAATGTTACAATTAAGATTTGGGTATTTTATTTTTTTTACCTTAAAAGAAAGAAAAAAATGGGCAAGCAAATATTGAATTCTAATAATATGCATGTTACAGTGTTTAGAAGTTTAGGGTACTCATATGTACAATTTGAAATATATCAAAAAATAGACTGAAGGACTGATTGAGGATGGATAAATATGTAACAAACATACATGATAAATGTTAATGATAGAATCTACATGGTGGTAATATAGGTATTAAAATTCTTCAGTTCTTCTGTAGCTTGAAAATTTTCATAATAAAATGTAGAAAAAATTTTAAAGCACTTTTCAAGCCCACACTACATTTTCTAATTAACATTCACAGTGGGACTACTTTAAAATATTTTATTTCCATAGAAACAAAATTTTGCATAATTCTATTTCACTGTAAACTTTTATTAAATTTGGTTTGTCTGTTTATTAAGATGGGTCATATTTTTGCTATTCCTTTGTGTTTTCCAATTTTTAAATTATAATTGGGCAATATGTTTTGATCTTCATAATCATGGTTAATTTTAGAAATATATACTACATTACAAAATTTCTTGGCTAAATAGTTGAGTCATTAGCCAGATGATGATGATCTGACAGATTTCAATTTGAGCACTTTCATGAGGCCACTGGAAGCAATTTATGTGAAACCAGGATGAAACGGGAAATCTGCAGGGAGTCAAAGTTCTCTCGCTTGCAATCCCACTAACCAGAAAATACTTATAATGATCTGGATTTAAATATTAATTCCCCTTTAAGTAATGATGCAGAAATAAAGTTCCTTTCAGTGCATTTTATGAACTAATTAGAGTCAGCCCAATCATTAAATCACACAGGCGCTTGGAGATCCTGATATTCCCTAGAATGATTTGAAGACACCATGTGATGCTGAAACACTGCAGATCAACTTCTCACATCTCATGTTACCAGTAACATCTGATGGTGGGTTTTCAGACAAAACACAGGTTTTCAGAGGGCACTAGTTCAGAATGTTCTCTCTCCCGCTCTCCCTCCCTCTCCCTCTTTTTCATTACTAGTCAACAAGAACTTACAAGTGGCCTTTCAACTGTTATATACTGTGCTTCTCAGAGAGAGAGCCTCACGAACAGGCATTTAAGGACTTGCTGTTTGCGGAGTGTGATCTGCATAAACCTAGGCTATTATTTTGAAGGATTATTTGGTATATTAACCCCCACTAAATAAAAATTCACTCAGTAAGACCTATTTTTAAAAATAAAAACTCAAAGTATTTTATTGTCTTCTTTAAAGATGTGGGGTGTGTGTATATATACACATACACACCACATCATAACATACACACAGGTATGTGTACATATATGTATACATATATGCACACACATATAAGTATATGTATATAAGTATACTTATATAAGTATATATATGTGTACTTACATATGTACACACACACAAACACACAATGGAATACTAATCTGCCACAAGAAAGGATGAAATACTATCATTTGAGACAACATGGATGGACATTGAAAATATTATGCTAAGTGAAATAAGTCCATCAGAAAAATCTAAGAATCATATGATTTCCTTCAAATGTGGGATATAAAATTGAAACTCATGGGCACAGACAACAGTATGGTGGTCACCAGCGGGAAGTGGGTAGTAAAGGGTAAAGGGGGCCAAATATATGGTGATAGAGGATTATTTGACTTTGGGTGGTGGGCACACAATGCAATATACAGATGATGTATCATAAAAATGTATACTTGGAACCTATATGATCATATTAACCAATGTCCCCCAATACATTTAATAAAAAAACTAAAGAAAACATTAAAATTTTTATCTTTTTTAAAGAAAACAAAATTTATTTTAAAAACTTAATTTTGTACTTAACAAATAGAATTTATAGATTATAATCATACACTAATATTTTGTGTAATTCTTAAAATTTGCATAATACTACAACATAAGAATATTCACAACACACTTTATTTTTCACATTGTGTTTCATTTATCTTTGTAAAAAATATTTTTAAACTTCATAAGTTTTCTCCAAAGTCCTCTCTTAATACATAACTGTTCAGATAATTTTTGTTTGAAGAACATCTCCTGTCATAAAACTTATTTTTGATTACCTAATTCTAACTGACTGCTATGTGGTTGATATCTGCCAGATTGCCATCGGTCAATAATATTTAATGTGATAATTAAATTTATGGGATTCTGTGACTTTTGTCCTAATGACAACTTCACTTTGAAATAGATTTTCTTGTCTTCAACTTATATGACAATCAGAGGGAAAGACTGCAACACCCAAAGATGGGGTTGTGATCGGTCACAACAGAAAAATGTCCAGCAGGGAAGGATGAGTGGGCGGTCCTGCAAACTAGTGAGTATGTCTACACCATGGCAATCTCAACTGTCTTACATGCCGTATCGAATGTGGGAAGCCCAGATCATGTCCACTTAAATAATATGTATTTATGCAAGGAGGCTTCTGTTGGTATATTTCACTGTTCAATATAATTAATGTAATTGATAATGGCTGATTAGACCAGGAAGAATTTACACAATAGCTACTTAATCACTTTAAACCTGATTATCTGAAGGAGACTATGTGAAGTTTAGGGAGATGTGAGAAAATACAGGGAGGAAAATGGACTATGTCTAGGAAACACGCAGAATTCATCAATTTTTTTCAAATGTCAGATTTATGCCAAATTTCAAATAATGTTTTTACACATTAAGAAAGCATGTAGAGATGTTGAGATTTTTCTGTCATTCTCCACATGGTGCATTGTGGGGTAAAAACCTGTGATTGAAAGACACTAACTTTGCGTCAGCCTTTTTGCTCATGTGTTCCACCCAGTCATCTCTGCAAGAATCTTCTGTCATTTTTGTATGTGAGTATTATATAATCAGCATTTATAGTAGAATTTTTCTGTCTGATTTCTTCCACTATTGGTTATAATATTATGCAGTCTTTTAAAAAGCCATTTATGTATTTTGGATTATCTTAAAGCCATTTTGTGGAATATTAAACATGTATTTCATTACATTATTGCACAGCTAAAAGAGCACATTATATTTTAGAAGTAGTAAATATTAGTATGTGAAATTAAACTCTCTCTAGAACCTCTTCACTTATTCATTAAAATGTCAGACTTTCCCTGGTTATTCTTTGAGAGAAGTAGGCACAGAAGTGAAACAAAAAAGATGGCATATTATGGTAACTTGAAATGACTTTTCAAATAAAGATCTGAATTTTAGACAACCTGGGGTAAATTTTAAGGCTAAAATTATAGAAAAAAAGATTTGAAATAGTAGTATGAAGTAAAAGAAATATAGAATCAGTCGTTTTAGTGTGTGATAGCATTTTGGGTTATATTTGTAGTTATATTTAATTTCTCCCAATGAGGTATTTTAATGTGATTTTATGAATTTTTGAAAGTGATGATATTGTTAACTTAATTGAGATGTTATATTTGCAACCATCACTATAGATAAAAGGTGAAGGAAAGTAGAAGTAAATGTGTAAAAATTACATCACAATCAGAAGAAAGAGTAGTAATCTTCTTAGGTGCCCATTCCACTAGAAATTGCTCACATTAAGCATTAAGTAAATGTTTTTGAATAGGTGAATGCGTGGTGACATTGATCAATGAACATTAAGTCCTTTGGCAAGGAAATGCCTAGTTCACTTCATGTCCTTCTATCTTACCACCCCTTTATTGTACTATATCTATTTTCCATTGACATTTCAGCATTGAGGGAATGTTTTTACTATCTGAAAATAATGAACAAATCATGCAAATACTAAGAGAATCAAATTCTGCTTAATAATTACCATATCAATCATCATGTGAGAAGCTACTCCTTAAGGTCATATTTCTTAAAATCCTAAAGTTATAAATAAAATTGACAGATTTGGCAATTAAGGATTAAGTCTATCATTCTATAAATACATATTTTTCTAGTAACATATATACTATATAAATAGCACAAGGTTTACACTGCAAGCAGAAGAAAAATGAGATATTTTAGTGGTCACTTGTTGAAATTCTCTTTCCCTCTCTTTCTTTTAAAAAATTTAATCTTTATTGTATTTTTCTCCCACTACCATTTAGTCCCCTCTTATTCCCTCCACCCAGCAATCACCACACTGTTGTCCATGTCCATGAGTCCTTTTTCCTTTTTGCTCAATCCCTCCACCCCAACCACCCCAACCCCACCCTAGCTGTCATCTGCTCTCCACTCTGAGTCTGTCCCCATTTTCCAGGTTGTTCATTAGATTCCACATATTAGTGAAGTCATATGGTATTTGTCTTTCTCTGACTGGCTTATTATTAGCATATTCTTTCTCCAGGTACATCCATACTGTGACAAAGGGTAAAATTTTCTTTTTTTTTTTTATAGCTGAGTAGTATTCCATTGTGTAAATGTCCCATAGTTGTTTACCAACTCATTTATTGATGGGCATTTGGGCCACTTCCATCTATTGGTGATTGTAAATAACACTACAATGAACATGGGGCTGCTTCTGTTCTTTCAAATTAGTGTTTTGGGTTCCTTTGGATATATTCCCAGAAATGGGATAGCTGGGTCTAAAGGCAGATTCACTTTTAATTGTTTTTTCTTTCTTGTTTCTCAAAATGTTATTTATTTTAAGAAATTTTTATTTATTTCATTATTAATGTTCAAATACAGTTGTCTCCATTTTCCCACTACCACTTCCCCTGCCCTACCCACCCCGACCTCCCACCCTCAATCCTACTCCCCTTTGGCTTTGTCATGGGTCCTTCATATATGTTCATTTTAAATTTTTTGAGGTATCTCCATACTGCTTTCCACAGTGGCTGCACCAATCTGCATTCCCATCAACAGTGCAAAAGAGTTTCCTATCTTCCACATCCTCTCCAGCACTTGTTTGTTGATTTGGTTACAATGGCCATTCTGACAAGTGTGATATGATATCTCACTGTGGTTTTAATTTGCATTTCTCTGATGATTAACAATGTTGCACATCTTTTCACATGTCTATTGACCATCAGTATGTCCTCTTCAGAGAAGTGTCTATTCAGGTCCTTTGTCCAAATTTTATTTGTTTTTTTTTTGTTTTTTTTTTTTGCTGTTGAGTTTTGTAAGCTTTTTTAAAAATAAATTTTGGCTATTAAGCCCTTATCAGATGTATTGGTTAATATGTTCTCCCATTTTGTGGGATGTCTTTTTATTTTGTTGATGAATTCCTTTGTGTGCAAAAGTTCTTTAGTTTGATGTAGTCTCATTTACTTATTTTTAAAATTCTTTTCCCCTTGCCTGGGGTAATATATCCCATAAAATATTGCTATGAGCAATGTCTGATTTTGCTGCCTATGTTTTATTCTAGGATTTTTATGATTTGGGGCCTAATGTTTAAGTCTTTGATCCATTTTGAATTTACTCTTGGTGTGTTGTAAGAAGGTGATACAGTTTCATTTTTCTGCATATGTCTGTCCAATTTTCCCAATACCATTTTTTGAATAGACTATCTTTAGCCCACTGTATGTACTTGCTTCCTCTGTCAGATATTAATTGACTATAAAGGTGTGTGTTTATTTCTGGAGTCTCTATTCTGTTCTGTTGATCTATGTTTCTGTTTTTATGCCAGCACCATGCTGTTTTGATTACCATGCTTATAGTATAGTTTGATATTATGTAGTGCGATTCCTCCAACTTCATTTTTCTTTCTGAGGATCACTATTGCTATGTGGGGCGTTTTGTGGTTCCATATAAATTTTTGAATATTTGTTCTAATTCTGTACAATATGTGAGTAGAAACTTGATAGGAATTGTGTTGAATCTATAGATTGCTTTGAGTAATATGGGCATTTTAATGATATTAATTATTCCTCTCCATGAACACAGTTTGTGCTTACCCTTATTTGTATCTTCTTCAATGTCTTATAATTTTCTGAGTACAAGTCTTTTACTTCCTTAGTTAGATTTATTCTTAGGTATTTTATTCTTTTTAAAGCAAATGTGAATGTGATTGTTTTCTTAATTTCCCTTTCTGTTAGTTTGTTATTGGGATATAAAATGCAAGTGATTTCTGGGTATTAATTTTGTATCCTGCTGCTTTCCTGAATTAATTTATCAGTTCTAGTAGTTTCTTGGTGGAATCTTTGGGCTTCTCTACGTACAGTATCAGGTCATCTGCAAATAATGACAGTTTTACTTCTTCCTTTCAAATTCGGATGCCTTTTATCTCTTCTTGTCTGATTGCTATGGCCAGGATTCCCAGTACTGTGTTGAATAAGAGATGAAAGCAGACCTTCCTGTCTTGTTCCTGATCTTAAGGAAGACACTTGTAGTTTTTGCCCATTGAGTACGACACTGGAGGTAGGTTTGTCATAAGTGGCCTTTATTAATTTAGGTATGTTCTCTCTAGTCCCTCTTTGTTGAGAGTTTTTATCACAAATGGGTGCTAGATTTTATCAAATGCTTTTTCCGCAACTATTGATATGATCTTGTGATTTTTTTAACTTCATTTTGTTTATGTGGTGAATCATATTTAGTGATTTAAGAATACTGTACCAACATTGCATTTCTGGGATAAATCCCACTTGATCATGGTGTATTTGGTTTGCTAACATTTTATTGAGGATTTTAGCTTGTATGTGCATCAGGGATATTGGCTTATAATTTTGTTTCTTTGTAGTGTCTTTATCTGGTTTTGAATTTAGGATAATGCTGGCCTCATTAAATGAGTGTGGGAGTGTTCCCTCTTTTTGAATTTTATGAAATACTCTGAGGAGAAGTGTTAGTTCTCAGAATGTTTGGTAAATCTCACCAGTGAAGCCCTCCTGTCCAGGGATTTCATTTGTTGGGAGTTTTTTTATTACTGTTTCAATTTCACTGGTGTAATCTGTCTATTCTGATTCTTTCATTCTTCCTGATTTAGTTTTGAAAGATTGTATTTTCTGGGAATTCTTTATTTCTTTTTTTTCTTTCTTTTTTTCCTTTATTTCTGATTGATCCGTTTTTATGTTTCTATGTCTTTTTTCATGCTTTTGAATATCTTTATAATCATTACTCTAAACTCCCTGATAATTGCTTGCCTCCATTTCATCTAGTTCCTCTTCTGGAGAATTCTCTTGTTTCATTTGGGGTCTGTTTCTTTGTCTTCCTTTTTTGTCTGCGTCTTTGTATTTGTTTCTATGTTTTAGGTAGATTGGCAAAGACTCTGGTGTGGGCCTTTGACAGATGCTGTTTGTGACTGCTGCGGGTCGACTGTTTGTAGCTATCAGCAATCCATAGCAAGTGGCTCCTTCTGCTGGGACTGTTTATGTGCAGAAAGAACCAGGCTCATTATTAAGGCTCAGTTTTATCAGCACTGGGCCCTGGGGAGGGTGAGCTGAAGTCTCAGAAAGCTCCCAGAGATCCACCTTAGTTGTTAAACTAATCACTAATATAGCCTCAAGCTGTAATCAGCAGCCTGACTTAACCTCCACTGGATGGGGCAGAGTAATTCCTGTGGGTGGGGCTATCGCTTCCCCTCAGGCTGATGCCATTTGGAGGGGAGTTCTATGCCTGAGAGAGATGGTCTCTGCAGTATGGGAAATGAGTGCAGGGATTTTGGTGGCTGTTCCTTCAGTTCTTTCCCTAGAGCCACCAACACCAGATTCTCCTCAAGTGTCTCTAGTCCACTCTGCCCTCCCTCTGCCAGAGGCCAGGGTAAACGGCTACAAATGAAATTTTGTGCGCTGGACCTTTAAGAGGCTCTCTGAGTCTCCAGCCATCTCTCCCTGACAGACAGAAACCCTGTTTCTATTCACAGCTGGCTATTATTTGGGTTCCTTTCTGGCTCTGGTGCTGTTGGCTGGGAGCCCAGCTTGGAGTTTATATATCACACTTCTCAGTGGGACCCATGGCCACTGAAATATCCCTCCGGAAATTCAGCTGCTGCCCATTGGAGCCCAGTCATCCCTCTCCTGCTGCCTTGGCACTCCCTACCAGTCTGTGGGGCAGTGGTTTCTTCTGTCTGTCTGTGGTTATAAGGCTTCTTTCCATCTAGTGTTAGTTGGTTATTCCGGATGATTTCTCTGCAATTTCGTTTTAATTCCAGATTGGTCCTGGTAGGAGGTTAGTGTAGCTTCCACTTACTCCTCCGCCATCTTGAATTCCTCTCTCCCTCTCTGTCATCTTTCTTAATCTCTTCTCTCCTATAGATCCTGAGAATTGGTTGAGTTTAAATATTTTTCATAGTTACATCTAAGCATGAACTCACTATCTCATATTATAACTACATATACAATTCTCAATTCTTTAGCTAGTGGATATTTATATATTTGTAATCAATGACCATGCAGTCTTAAATGTCATTCATGTACTTCCTTTATTTTATTTTCCACCACCAGGCTTTCTATGCTATTTTCAATTCTGTTCTCTTTTCCATATTTCTTCAAGAGCTCATTTCTCCAATATGATTTTTTTTAACAGAAAAGGATACCAGTCAAATTGGATTAGTACCTGGATTACTGGCCTAATCCAGGTACTAATCCAATTTTAACTTAATCATCTCCTTTTCTTTAATCAAAAATTTCTGAGCTTTATTGAGGTATAATTGACAAACATTGTATGTATTTAAGATATATGATATGATGTTTTGACACATATTTACGTTGTGAAATAATTATTACAATCAAGCTAATATATCCATCATTTCACGCATTTACTATTTTTTTGTTGTTTTTGGTGGTGAGAAAACTTGAGATCCACTCTCTTAACAAATTTCAAGTCGACAATACATTATTATGTCGGTCACCATATTGTACAAAGAACACATACAAATGGCCAGCAGGTATATGAAAAGATGTTGGACATCACTAATCATCATGGAAATACAAATCAAAAAACACAATGAGCTATCACCTCACACCTGTTAGGATGAATGTTATAAAAAATCCAAGATAAATGTTAGTGAGGATGTGGAACTCTTTGTACTGTTGGTGCAAATGTAAACTAGCACAGCCGCTATGGAAAAGAGTACAGTGGCTCTTCAAAAAATTAAGTACTATATGAACCTACAATCTCACTTTTGGGTATATACCCAAAGGATATAAAATCTTTATCTCATTGCATTTTCCTGCAATGAATAATGTTCACTGCATCCTTATTCACAATAGCTAGAACATGGTAACAGCCCAAGTGTCTGTTAACAAATGAACTAAAGAAAATGTGAGATTTATACACACACACACACACACACACACACACACACACACACACACGAAGGTCTGTCTGGAAGAAGTTGAGCCATTGTTAATATAATGAGAATGGTTTGTGCAGCATCATGTATGTAACCTGGCAGCCAAGGAGAGTGGACTGGAATGCACATGCATGAACAATGATGACTTCACTGTACTAGTCAGTGGAGGTGGTAGATATTGAGTGAGCATGTGTACTGTGTGGCCCTTACATTCAAAATGATTGAACAAGGAGAGCAACAAATCTGCATCAAATTTTGCATTAAGCTTGAACACCTCTCCACAAAAACTATTGGGATGATTCAGAAGACCGCAGCTATGGGCTACTGAGTTTGGCAGCTTCATCATGAGAACACTCCCACTCATGCATTATGTCTCATAAAAAGTTTTTGGAGAAAAATCAAATCACCTAGGTGACTCAGTCTCCCTACAGCCCAGATTTGGTGCCCTGTGACTTCTGGCTTTTCCCCAAACTAAAATCACCTTTGAAAGGTAAACAATTTCAGACCGTTGATGAGAATCGGGAAAACATGTCGGGGCAGCTGATGGTGATTGGGAGAACTGTGTGAGGCTCCAAGGTGCCTATTTCGAAGGGGATTGAAGCCTCACTGTCCTATGTACAATGTTTCTTGTATCTTGTATCTTCTTCAATAATTGTCTCTATTTTTCTTATTACATGGCTGGACACCTTATGGACAGACCTTGTTTCCTATGAAATGTGTGCTTTCGTGCAGTTACATAGTTATATTTCTTTCTACTGATGTAAAATAAGGATTGAAAATGTTGACTGCAATGTGATGTACTTAATGGCACCACAAAACACTACTGAAGTTTTCTATTATTTGAGCATTTCAATAGCAATGTTTTTTGCCTTTTCCCAAATTTCTGGTTTAAGGAGGATATAAAAGCCCTCTCTGCTGTGGATTCCTGTGTGCAGCACAGTTGACATTTTCTTTGTGTAAAACATAAAAGAGTCACTTAAAATTACTTCCTCTATTCAAGTTAGCACGTGCAGTGCCAAAATATGCTTTGGAAAGAACCTGTATACAGTTAACATTTTGAAAAATGCAAAGAATGAAAACAATAAGAAAAGAAGGCAAAAACATTCAAGGGGAGTTTTCTTTCTTACACATTGAGTTTATATACTTTTCTGTTTCTTTAGTAGGTAGAAACTTGAGAACTATGCACATTTTCATGTTAAATTGATTTATAATCCACTTTTTGTAGAGGTGATAAAAAGTCATTATGTATGAATATCCGAAAAGATTGCTGCGCAATCACTTGAAAATCGGCAACACTCAGAATTGCTAAAAATGATGAATGTGTGACTCTGGACATAATTAGAGTCTGTGAAATCAACCATACCATTGTTCAGATGTTTGAACATATGTTTGGAAGCCCAAAGCATATCTGTGAAGAATTGTTTCCTATTGTAGAGCAATGTGTTCCCTTCATTTTAAACTCATTTGTATTATTAAAAAAAAGAGGTAATCCACGTATATCAGGTTAATTTACATTTAGATCTTTTGAAATGCTCTCATTTAAAATGTCCACTACCGTTTCACTGTTTATACATTTGAAGGCATTAACATCCCACATTAATGCTTCATAAATCTCTGCATTAGGGTGTTATGCTTCTACTTTTTAACTCATAGCCAGAAATGTCCATAGCAATTGTGGCCCTCATATAAACTCTGTTCTCTCCACTCTTATACAGGTTTTCATCAGATTCAGTAAATATAATCATTTATATTAGTTTACAAGTATTATAATCTTATTTGGTCCTGCACATATCATGCTGATCTATTTTATATTATAATGCATCCTGTTCCACATCGCTGTTCACTTATCATTGTTTTGAAATTACGTATTTGCAGGGCCTTCTCAAAAGTTCTGCTAGTGAACATATTTTCATCTACCTTTAAAGTAGATCTAGCTAATTTTGCTCTTATTCACCCTTCCAAAAAATAGGGTTTTTTTAAAACTTTAGAAGGGACACCTCTCTAATGTATGCACACTCTGCAAAACACACTTCACAAAAATAATTCTCTATATGAGGGGTGACCCTCAAAACTGGAATTATCTTCTGGAGGGCAGGCCCCTTGTAGTACAGGCTCCCCTCATTAGGTGAGTGTTCTAGGAAGCCATCTGTATCAGTGTACCAGCTGGTGTAGTGAGAGGCTGCGTTTGGCTTTGATGAATTTTTTTCGAAGACTCTTTCAACACACTTGCTCATCTCATGATGGGTGATTTACGAGTGCACCTGCCCACACAACACTGAGTGTTCAGGTTGAACCCTGTGCCCCACCCTCCCTATTCACTTGTTTTTGTTTCCCCAGGTGAAAAAAGTTCTCCAAGAGATGTTTTTGCTGATGTGGAAGAGGTGAAACAAAAAAGGCAGAAGCACTAAAAGTCATTAAACTTGATGAGCTCAAAAACTGTTTTGAGAAGTGGAGAAAATGTCTCTATAGGTGTATTGCATTAAATGGAGAATACTTTGAAAGTGACTGAAGTTTTAAACATGTAAAAACAAATATACAGTTTTTAATAAATAAATTCCAGTTTTTTGTGATTCTCCTTATATAGTTCTGATGGAAATAACTTGTCACCCTTAATATAAGGTCTAGACATACTTCATTAATTGTTAAGTTCTGTGTATGGTTATTTCTTATCTATTACTATCAATTTTTACTTTCAATTAGATCATCTGAAGTTTAAAATGATCTTTTGTTGGATCTAGGCATTTATGTCAACTCTCTTATAGGGTATATAACTATGAACTAATCTTTATCTATTGCTTTCATATAAGAATAGATTAAATGGGTCTAAAGGCAAAGGCGTATGACCTTTCAATAAATACTCCCTCCATCACACAGAGAAAGACAAATGCCATATGCTTTTCAGATGGAATATGAAAAAACAAAATGAATGAACAACAAAACAGAAGCAAACTCTTAGATACAGAGAACAAACTGATGGTTTCCAGAGGAAGAGGGTTTTTGGGGAGCTGGGTTAAAAATGTAAAGAGATCAAGAAGTAGAAACTGATAGTTACAAAATAGTCACCTGAATAGGAAGTCCAGCATAGGGAACATGGTCAATAACACTGTAATCACTGTGCATCGTGTTGGATGGGGACTAGACTTATCAGGGGATCACTCTGTAAGTCATGTAAGTGTCTAACCACTATACCGTACACCTGAAACTAATATAATATTAAATGTCAACTATAATTGAACATTTTTTCAATTAAAAATAAATAAATACTCCCTCTAGACCTAAATTAGGGGAGTTTTCTGTAAATGCATTTGGGCAAATTGCTCAATGTACTCTAAATACAAAATATTACCAGATTGTTCATATATTCACATATATTTGCAGTCACAGTCACAATCACAGGGTTTCCAGGTAAAATATGAATTTTTTTGTAAAGAGTAATTTTCAGAAAAATGATGAATAAAGTTTTAGTGTAAGTATATCCCAAATATAGCATGGGGTATGCTTTCCAAAAAAAATACATTGTTTATTTGAAATTCAAATATACATGGATAACCTGCATTATATTTGATAAGTGTGGCAATGATTTCAAGAAGTATTTGCCATAATATCTTGGCTTATTGGAGCTGGAAGGAACTTTAGAAATGGTTTAGGTCAGGGATCAGCCAACTTTTGGCCAGATAGTAAATATTTTGGGTTTAGTGGGTCACATAAGGTCTCTTCATGTATTTTTCTGTTGTTTTTGTTTTTAAGCAACTTTTTGAAGATATAAATAGTTACTCATAGCTCAGAAATTGTATACAAGCAGGCTGTGGAAGGGATTTAGTCTGGAGCCATGCTTTGCCAGCTCTTGGTCAGGTCACCTGTTGGGAACTGCCGTGCCTGGTTTCAGAAGCTGTAACCCCCCATGGCTAAGGCTGAGTGAGTGACTTTCAGACCATAAACCACTAAGGAGACAAACCTTACCTCCCTGGCAGAAGTTCCACTTCTGCTCCTTTTACTTCATCCATAACTGGCCCCCAATGCTTGATCGGTTAGCCAATGATGGGTAAGAATCTCCATGGGACAACGACCTAAGACAGGCATAATCATGTGGAGGCCCCAAGGAAGGACTTGGGGGGCTACAGCAAAAGGGGGTGATGGACCCTCACCCCTCTGCTATCCTGACATAGCCCGAGTCCTCATTCTGTCTCCAAGAAGGCTCGTAATCTCTTGGCTGCCTTACTTCCCCTGCCTGTCTTAAGCCTGAGACAATACCTTAAGCCTGAAACAATGCTGGTGGTGCTACCACCCTGTGCTGGAAAGGGCAGGTTCTCTAGAACGATCAGGCCTAAGAAAGAATATGTAAAATCCTATGAAACCTGCTTTGTTCAGAATGCTCTCAATTAAATAAGGGTCCAAGCAAGAAGTGAGTTTGTTCCTCAAAGTTTTATAGCTCTTTAGCTATCTGAGCCTGACTCAAAATAGGCCCTCAGAGTTCTTTGTACATTATCTATTGTTTGATCCCTACGGCCTGACAATGATTTATGAGCCTTACCTGTATTCCTGTGCGAAAGGGACCTAATAAAAGCCCATTGAGGAAAAGGCTCTTGGCCCTTCTCCTTTGAAAGATTGGCCACCTTTCCCCCTAAGCAGATCAAGTCTTGGTAGACTTATTCTCATCCGTGGCAGCTGGGGGGGGGGGGCCCTGTGAGCGGAGCCCCCCCACAGTCATCCACTCTAATTTTACATATGAGCCTAAAATGTTTTGTTAAAATCATGAATCAGCATTTGCATGCACTTTCCTTGATCTGCCTTACAACTTTAGATCAACATAAGTTGTTAAGGAAAATGCTGGCTTCCAAATTCTGTATTCTAATCCTCTAGCTGAAAATGCTTTTTGGTATTTGTTCTAGTATGAAAATCAATCTTACCCATACATGCTTTCTGAAATTAATGCACCATCCCTATTGGTACAAGGTGTGCTTATCTCCAGTCTTCCGCTCCCCCTTACTTAATTCTGAACAGACTTGTAAAATCTCTTAAGGTAATTGAACAAGCCCTGGGTTCTCTGCATGTGTTAACTTGGGTGAATCATTAATAACTTTCCCAAATGTGAAATAAGCATTCATCATTTATTTTTATAAATATTTATTAGGTGTTCTCCACATATCAACATATGAGTTTATGGATTTAAAAATAAAATATTGTCTGACTGTTCAGGATCCCTTTCTTTTCACCATTCCCATTTGGTCTGTTCTAGTTTGTTCTTACTCTGATCTCTTAGCCTCTGAATTTTTAGATCTGTGCTCACACTCAGATACCTATCTTAGGCTGACTTCGCAAGTGTCCCAATGTCTTTTAATTACTCTCAATAGCAGTTGTCATATACATATGTGTATTTATAAATACACATTTATATATAAATATATAAACACATATATAAATATATATTTAAAGCAGCTATCATTTACTGAGTGCTTATCATGTGTCAGATACTGCTTTGTTTTAAATTTTTTAAATTGACATAATTTGGATTTACAATTAGTGATGCTGTTATTTTTCTTTTTAATTAAAGTATACTTGAATTACACTTTTATATTAGTTTCAGGTGTGCATATTCTTCTTCAGGTAATTATTTTTCTTCCTTCAGTGTCTTCCTAGGACATGTGATTTAGGCATAAAAGAGCTACATAGGCATTTCAAGTTCAGTGACTATGTTTGATAACTGAAGGCAGACATCAACACCTATTTAATAACTTTTTAAAAATTATTATTATAGTTATTGTTGATTTTGCTGTTAATTTTTCCTTCTTGTCTAAGCTTATAAGTATAAACTGCTCTAAACTCATGAGTAATTCTTGCTATATTATCAATCAAAATTAATTAATTTTTTTATTTACAGCACTTTTTCTACTTCTTCAGTTCTAAATATATTCTCCCTGAAGAAGAATTAGAATCAAAAGAAGGGATCATGTCTTCCTAGTGATCTCTTAGTACTACATTAAGTGGTAATCCATCCAATTTTAAGGATAAATAGATAGATAGATTTAATTATATATACAAGGTCTGTCCAGAAGGTATCCAGCCATATAATATGAAAAGTAGAGACATTTATTGAAGAAGATACAAGATACAAGAAACATTGACAATGATGCCTCAGTCCCCTTCAAAGTAGGCACTTTGGGACCTCACACAGTACTCCCACCATCAGCTGCCCCGATATATTTTTCTGGTTCTCACTGATGGTCTGAAACTGCTTACCTTTCAAAGGTGATTTCAGTTTGGGGAAAAGCCAGACGTCATGGGGCACCAAATCTGGGCTGTAGGGGGGCTGGGTCACCTGGGTGATATGATGTTCCACCAAAAAACTATAGGAGATGTGATGCATAAGTGGGAGTGTTCTCATGATGAAGCTGCCAAGCTCAGTAGCCCATAGCTGTGGCCTTCTGAATCATCCCAATAGTTTCTGTGGAGGAATGTTCAAGTTTCATGCAAAATTTGATGCAGATTTGTTGCTCTCCTTGTTCAGTCATTTTGAATGTGAGGGCCACACAGTACACATGCTCACTCAATGATATCTACCACCCCCACTGACTAGTACAGTGAAGTTGTCATTGTTCACGCATGCACATTCCAGTCCACGCTCCTTGGTGGCCAGGTTACCTCAATGTCATGCATTCTTGTTATCTTAATAATGGCTGGTCTGTTTCTGGACAGACCTCGTATACTTCTACATATTCTTGAATATGCATACAGTAAATACAAACTAATTTATGTAAGTTAAAATGTGGTTAAGTAAATATGATAAAATTCAGAAAATCATAAATGAGGGAATATCATGAAAAGGTATAATTTGATATAATAATAAAGACCTAAACATAATTGTCATCAGTGTTGCAGAATGAGGTGTATGTGTTTATAGTATATTTATGGGATTCATATTCATGTAAAATAATACAGTATTTGAATAAGGGAAGAGTGTAAGCAACAAAGTTTAAGTGTTAAGACCTTGACTCTATTAGATGTGCATATGATACACGTGGATAATTATGCCAATAGGTAGAAATAATAAGTACAATTTCTGAAAAGGTTTTAGAAAATTTATGTTGATTTCAGACATCCATTCTACCTTAAAGGATTGCAAGTCATTTCATTTTCTCCTAAATTTTGTTATAAAAAGCTCTAGAGGATAATCTTCAGTTGTTTATGATTTTCTAATAAAACTCAAAATTTAGTTGAGGTGTTTAAATTTTTTGAGAGCAATAAATGTTTATGAAAGTTAAGGGTTATTTTCAGTTCACTTAGGACAAGAAATTCCAGCAAGGTTCAGAGATATAACAAAAATATTTTCCCTAGCTCTTTTACTGACATGTTTTAAATCCTATGATAGCCATAGGGAAACATCCTAGGAAATTTTTGTTAGTTTTACTTCAAGTACACTTGTAAATACCATAGTCTAAATATTTTAGATTTTATCTACCAGAGAAGAGTAAAATGTAAGTGTTATGAGGAGTTCTTCAACAAACCAAAGTTGGAAGGGCTGCCTACATATTCAGAGCACAGATTGAAATGAATATAAAATTTGAAAACTTTTAAAATTCACAACTAGTTTGGATGTTGAAAAAATCAGGGATTGAGTCTTTAATTTGTTATAGAGGAAAGCAATTTTTATATATTTTTCTTTTTCCTAAACAGCACAGTATTTAGCTAATATATTTAAATAGCTAAGTGGTTATTTAGTTATTAAAAATAGTTCTCTTTAAATTTAACAAAAAATTTGATTTCCTCCTCTATCTCTGCTATATAAAAGGAAAACACTTTCCATTTTAGCATCTAGGAGGGAGATGTAAGCAAACGTACTATGAAAATACAAAGTGACCACGACAATAAAGAAAGGTACAAGGTATTAGGGGATTGCAGAGCTGGAAGCCAAAAGCAGGTTGGGATGTGAATGACAGCAAGATGGCTTCACAGAGAAAGTGATAATCCACCCAGGTCTTTAAGGAAGAAAATTACCTAGCCAGATTAAGGAGAACATTGTACACAGAAGAATACTGGAGGGCATGGGACCTGACACATGGATTGTGGGGAATTATAAGTCCCTTGTTATAATGCGATTATAGTCTGGATGACAAGATGTTGGAGGAAAACAAAACCAGACAAGAAAGCAGGCATCAGTCAGATCATGAATGTGCTAGGTTAAAAATAGCATTTGGAAAGAGAATAAAGCACAGATCTTTTGGAAAATAAGTCTGTAATGGATCCAGATGAGTGAAACACTCAGGGGGGGAAAATAAATCTCTCTATTAAAAATGAAAACTTAAGTGAGAATATGGACTTCAAGATACTCTCTATAACTTCAAACAGCTTCCTTTCTCCCCAAACCTTTGTTTTTGAGAAGCTGTTCTGTTTGTGAGTAATGTCAGGGGAAGCACATAAGAGAAGACAAATTTAGTATTCCCAGGCTGGAGAAGACCAGGATATCCTATTATCGAACCTAAAAGGACATAAAAGGAGATACATTGGTGTGGCACATGCTGCGAGGTACTTGCTGTCAAATCCCGCTGCCTTCTTTTCATGTGTTCATCTTAAAAGCACTCCCTTAATAACGTTCCTGCTTTGTAATCTCTGTCTAAGATTCTGCTTCTCAGAGAACTCAGCCTTTAACAACGGGGTAGCCAAGTAAGAAAACAGCCTGGGCCTGGCTCGCAAGCTCTCCTGGCAAGGGGAAGAGTCATCCCTGATGTTGAAGCAGAGTTTCATAGGCTGCCTTCAGTCCAAAGTCCAGAGCAACTGCTAAGTAAAATCCAAGAGATTCATGTTAGAGATCTATCTGGGGGCAATGAATTTTAGGGCTAACACACTGTCAAATTGAGTCCAATTCTGCCAGTTTGAAGATAGACAAAATGAAGGTCAAAAGAGTCATGATTTCCCCAACACTATAGGACTACTTAAAGGATAAGATAAATTTTATATCTTCTCACTCCTCGTCTACTGCCTTTTCCAGTAAACCTATGCTTCTCAAATAGAGGTGTTCCCAGGGATTTGCATCAGCTTGTCGACCTGACTGCAGCCACAGGAAAACATAAAAGCTCCTGGAGAATGGTTTCATTCACTCTTTATATCACAATGCATATGTTGTATAGTATAAGGAGCACGTGACTTTTAAGATAAAGAAACAAGAGACTCTCAAAATCTGTTGGATAGAGTTGAATCTCCTCTGCTACTAGAGATAAATTTGTGTAAATGTTTAAAAAGAATGTCAGGAAGATACACTATTATTCCTAGATATTGGATTCTTTTCCATTTTGATTAAAATGCATTCTAGGTTTATGTTAATATAACAGTGCCTATAAAAGGACTTTTTTCTGTTTCCTCAAAATTCTTATTAAAGTCTACAAAAGTACAGACAATACAAGCAAATGGTGATAATTACCTCCATTTCTAGAGAGAATTATTAAACATATCCAAGTACTACATGCTGAGAGGAGGCCAACAGGTCCAG
Organism: Anoura caudifer; assembly: GCA_004027475.1. Taxonomy (NCBI): domain Eukaryota; kingdom Metazoa; phylum Chordata; class Mammalia; order Chiroptera; family Phyllostomidae; genus Anoura; species Anoura caudifer. Next base: position 24,737 of record PVKU01005023.1, read on the forward strand.
CTGCCATTACCCCAAAATCTACATGAGAGAAAGCTAGAGATTTATTATATACAGATTCCTCAGAAGGATTTAAAACAGGTGTGAGCCTTGTGACATACCTTGTCTCCACTCCTAACCAATGAGGAAGTCCCAAAATGTATCACTTGGAAACTGCAGAGTGCTGGATGCATGCTAGCGGAGCGAAGGCACTTTGTAGGACCCCCTCTGGTGTTATCTGTGCAGAGAGCTCTTGGGAAAACTTGACATGTGTTCTTAGAGTTGAGAGGCAAGGAATGGCGACTGGGCCATGCCTTTTGCTAGGAGAATCCAGAAAGCAGTCAGCAGGCCAGAACAGCCTGCAAGGTTAGTGAGGAGAATGGTTCATCTATAGCATTATTTGCACTTCTATCAGTTGGCAATTTTCTCAGATCTAACTGACAGTAAGGAAAGTGTTAGGTAACTAGGTTGAAGCCATCTGGAGATGACCTGTTTCACAATGTCTAGCATCAGGTGCACCAGCCAAGAAGAGTAGAAATGTACTTCCTAGGTGGCTGCTAAAGGAAATTTTCAAGAGATCAGCTGAGCGTACCCCACGCACAGCAGAGAAATATGTTGTAAGGAATCAGCAACAAACCTCTGATGTACCTACAATGACAGGATGCATTTGCTCCCTACACAAATTGCAATCACCTTGGGCTAAGGAATAAGACTTTGACACCTTTTCTGATTCCTTCTGCCTCTGATCTGACGCTGGAGGCTCAAATTTAGACAGGAGGTTTAACAATGGAAGAGCTAGGAGGGTGTGGGCAACTTCAAATTAGGTGTGCAATAAAACTGTATTAGTTCATTAAATTGGGTTAGACTGTTTCATACCTGCAAGTGACCTAAAAGCTATGAAATACATCCAGATTGTCTCAAAAAAGAAAGGTGAAGAGAAATCTGGTGAAAATACCTTAAGTTGGTGGTGGGAGAAATTAAAATATATTCTAGAGTGTAAGTCAAGTCATTTAATAAGCTGGATTCATTACTATGCCAATATAGACGGCGTTATCTCAATGACTATACCCTATATTTTAAGGGAAATTTTAAAGTATTGTAGAAATGTATAGTACTTAAAAGAACAATTTTTGGCATCAAACAGCTTGAGTTCTGGCTTTGCTGATCATCTGCATAATCTAGGCAAATTACTTTCTCCGTTCCTCATTCTTCAGTAGTAGGATGGTTATAGTAACAAAGTGTATATATTTTGTGGTATATTCCCAGACAACCATAATTATTACTTCTTGGGTAGCTGCTCTCTGCTCTCCTTCAAGATACTTTTGGCCTGACTGATTGGGTTACAGGTGGTCACCTTAGCCACACATCTCTTCCCCAGGGTCAATCCAGGGACGAGAATTCAGCCTCTCTGTGGGGAAAGGACTCTACAGTGGTTGTGAATCAGAAGCCATTTCCAGCTAAGAATGGTGAGACAAGAAAAACAGGACTCTAACAGAGAAAGAAAGTATCCAGAGTGCTTTTGTTCCTAGTTGAGTATCTTTAAATTCCTGTTCTGTGAGATACTGTCTTTATATTTTTATAATAAAATTTTCTGTCTTTGCTTGTATTAATGGGGTCAGACAGGAAGGATAGTTTCAATAACTTGGATTCAAATCTCAATTCCAAAATTTACATGGGCAAGTTACTTAAATCTCTGCATACGTTTTTCCCCTCTGAATTATGAGGATAGAATAGCATTTAGCTCAAAATAATACTCATTCATGAGAAATAAATGAATCACTACAGGCTAAGATTAAGAGCAACGTCTAACACATATTAAGCATCCAATAAATGTTAGCTATTATTTATTGAATTGATTTCTATAACTTGGAAATGAAAAAACTTTACTAATAAAGTATTATCTAACTCACAGGGTTGGTGTGGTAACTGATAGAGAAAAGAGTTTAACATGGTAAGATGTGTGGAATGGTAATTATTAGCTGTTGATTTCTCATTTTCTACTTACTACACCTGAGGTTAATGTACAGAAACAATAAGTTTACCCAAATCATCTGATCATCATTTTTAATCCACAACCAGCAAAGAAATCCACAGGCAAAGGTTATATACATATACGTGAGCACTGGTTTCAATTTCCATCCCTCTCCTATTTGTTTATATTTATACACATCCATATCTATGGTTCTAGGACAGAGAATAAAAAGATATCCACAGAGACATCTTGACAAAATTGATTAAATAAATTGAAATCTGAGTATTTCAAGGACAAACAGTTTAAAGAAAATTCTTTTGCTCAGGTGGCACTCTTATTTCAGTAATGAAATTATATTTATGAGTAAGGATATAATGTTACCTCTTAAATACCAGTTCTATTAATTTTTTCCTGCAAACGGCACATTACATGTTGAAGAAAATACTTACCTGAAAATCAGCTTCCCATAATTTATTCTTAATTTGCTCTACTTATCATAGTCCTTTTGAATTGTCATTTTAAAGGGTGGGGAAAAAGTAGATTTGCAGTTGAGAGTATGTGAAACACATAATTCATTCTTGTATTATTATTTATTAATTATTGTATTAGTTATTTATCCTACAATTATAAACCTATGTATTTCTCGTCTGAATCATAACATTTTAGGGCAGGTCAACATTAGTCTTGTTTTTACTGTTGATCTGTTCCTGTATCATTCAAGTTTATATTCCTTAATTCTTTGCAATGATATCTTCTAATTAATTGTAAACAGAATTTTCTTTCAAATACTATTTCATTGTAAACAGTATAACACAAAAGTATTCATGTAATTTTCCTACTATGATTTAAAATGTTAAAATGACAAATAAGATAGAATTCAGCTAATACTATTTAATATAATTATATGATAATATATTGTCATATGGGAAAGCTTAATGTTTTCTTTAAAAGACTTGTTTCCTTTGCCTGGGGAGATATATTCCTTAGAATATTGCTATGAGTAACGTGTGAGATTTTACTGCCTATGTTTTCTTCTAGGATTTTTATGGTTTCAGGTCTAATATTTAAGTCTTTAATCCATTTTGAGTTTATTTTTGTGTTTGGTGTTCATTTTTCTGCACATATTTGTCCAATTTTCCCAATACCATTTATTGGATAAACTATCTTTAGCCCATTGTATGTGCTCGCTTCCTCTGTCAAATATTATTGACTATGAAGATGTGGGTTTATTTCTGGGCTATTATGTTTCCATTTTTATGCTAGTGCCATGCTGTTTTATTACTGTGGCCTTACAGTATAGTTTGATATTAGGTAGCATGATTCCTCCAACTTTCTTCTTTCTCAGGGTTGCTGTTGCTATTTGTGGCCTTTAGTGGGTCCTGATAAATTTTTGAAATATTTGTTCTATATCTGTGAAATATATCATTGGAATCTTGATAGGAATTGCATTGAATCTATAGATTGCTTTGAGTAGTATGAACATTTTAATGATGTTAATTCTTCCTATCCATGAGCACGGTATGCACTTCTGCTTATTTGTATCTTCTTCAATTTCTTTCTTCAGTGTCTTATAATTTTCTGAATGCAGGGCTTTTACATCCTTGGTTAGGTTTTTGCTAGTATTTTGTTCTTTTAAAGCAATTGTGAATGGGATTGTTTTCTTAATTTTCCATTTTGTGTTAGCTCATTATTGGCATATTAAAATGCAGATGATATATGGATATCAATTTTATATCTTTCTACTTTGCTGAATTCATTTATCAGTTCTAGTAGTTTCTTGGTGGAATCTTTGGGATTCTCTATGTACAGTACCGTGTTGTCTGCAAATAAAGAGAGTGTTACTTCTTCCTTTCCCATTGGATGCTTTGTATTTCTTCTTTTGGTCAAATGGGACTACATGAAACTAAAAAGTTTTTTCACAGCAAAGATAAACATCAATGAAATAAAAAAACAACCACAGAATGGGAGAACATATTTGCAGATACATCTGATAAGAGGGTTAATGGGTTACAAGGTGGAAGGATTGAGCAAAAAGGTAAAATGGACATGGACAATGGTGCAGTGGTTGTGGGTGGGAAGGGGGTATGAGAGGACAAAATGGTAATGGAAAAAATACAATAAAAATAAAAGCTTAAAAAATAATAAATAAAAGAGATGAAGCCATTGGGGGGGGGGGGAAGACCAGGGACTGAAGGAACTAAGAAAAGTAACCATAACATTTAGTATCTGACCACAAAACTTTACTAAATTTCTTGTGAACAGGAACAATGGTCCCATTACAAATTTGAATAAATAGCTGAATAAAATTAATAGAAGTATCTTCTCTTTGCTGCAGCCCCATCTTTAGTTTAAGAAAATTACTGGAACTCAGAGTTTTAAAAAGGAACTGGTAAAATGTCATTCTTACATATTCATTTTAATGACAAGATAATTTTCTATATGTCTAGAACATTCTCCTCTCTGCTTTTCAACAAACAGAAACCTTCTCATTTTTCAGTTTTGAATTAAATGATATTTACCCTCAGAATATTTTTAAGTTGGTCTTTTTCTATCCCCACCACAGCCCAACCTTGGTCTTCTTTATTAAAAGCATTCTGTTTCAGAGTTTATATACCAGTTTAGATTATATATTTGATTGTTTACTTCTTTATTGGCTTATACTTGTAAAGGACACAGGGCAGGGAGTAGGTGCATATTTTTTTAAATGGCATAAATCTCATTTATTTATTTTATTCTATTTCCAGAGCAAAACCTGATTCTTCTCTTTTCTTTTTATAAATTATTTTATTGTTGTTCAATTATATGGATGGAACTAGGGAGCATCTTATTCATCAATGTATGGCCAGTGTTTGTGGCAGTGCTTAGTGCATAGTATGTATGCAAAGAACTCGTGGTAGAAATGTGGATGAATGAGTTCATGTAACTTAATGGTAAGTAAATTTATATATTAGTGTAAGAATGAGAAGGAATTTCTGTAGAAGATTCATGGCCCATTTTTGTGTGAGAGACCTTGTTTAATATCCAAGTATAATATGCAGCTCTGTCATATTGTGAAAGGTCAGGGCTGAACATATAAATCTGGCAACTGTAAATGTATAGATGGCATTTAAGCCTTCAAGATTCTGTTGGATTACCTCATCTAGTAGCAGACAGATAACAGAAGCATAGATAGTGAAGGGAAGAGAGATCAAAATGAGTGTTCTAGAGTTCGTTAAAGGACTCACTGTGTACTGTTAACAGTGTAATTCAGGCTCTTGATTGAGACTATAGGACTTCAGTTGCTTACATCTTCTCACATTTCACTCTAATTAAAGCTTGAGGTAGAAAAGTCTCTTCATCTCTCCATCTCAACACTTTTATATACGCGACATCATCACAGCTGTTGAGCTATTTTTCTTTGGTCTTAGGAATTGTGTAGTCCAATTGTGTAGCCACTAGCCATATACAACTATTAAGCACTTGATATATATCTAGTTCAAATGAAGTATAAGCGCACACCAGATTGCAAAGACTTAGCATGAAAAATCATTTAAAATATCCCATTAATATTTTTATGTTGTTGAGATGATAATATACTAGAATATACCAGGCTAAATAAAACATATTGTTAAAATTAACTTCTTTCCCCTTTTCATTTTTAATGTTGCAACAAAAAGTTTTAAAATCCATATATATCTTGCATATATTATTATTAGACTGTGCTTGTATAGAACTATTAAAAATAAGGTATTTTGTGATCATTGTAAAACAACTTTTAATAATTATTACCTCTGCTTAAAACTTATCACCTTAATTTCAAAGGCAGTAGTAAAAAGAATTCTAATTAACTTTTCCTGCTCTCTATTTTTATAAATAAATTTACATTGGGAAAAATACTTTTAAAAATGCCTGTCAGTTAATAAGACCATTAGTAAATTCATCAAATGTTATGTTGACATGTCCACAATCAAATATATCTATATCTATCATATACAGAAAGACCTATAAGCATGTACAATTAAAGTTATTAGTGTTTTTATGTAAGGTTATACAACTGTTTATCTCAATTGTATACAATTGAATATGTATTTTTGATATTCAACTTGGAATCCATCATTGAAAGACTCAGGAGGACACTTGCCGTGGCAGTTAAAATATTGGGTTTTGAATATGAACATTGAGTTCTAGTCCTGGACGTTTTCTTAACTAGTAGTTTCTTTGAGTTACTTCTCTTTGACTTTGTTTCCACACGTATAAAATGTTAGTTTCAGCTATCATTTTAAAGTGTTTTCCAATAATAAATTATTTTGATAGCCTCTCAGAGATCTGAAACATATGTTTTAATAGTCTTTCGTATTACAAATAGGTTGCATATAATAAAACTGGGGTTCTTGAGGAGTTTAGCATTGAAGTAAGAAAGGTAAGATACATCATATTTCTCAGTGTGCTCATGTACATGCGGTTATAAATGTTTAGTTAGCTGGTCATTAACCTCTTGTTGAATAAGCACAGATCATCTGCTTTATTATTGACAATGTTTGGGCCATGATAAAATTTTACTGCACGTGATTCAATATGCTGTGGAAAGGCAGGACAAGAGATAGTGCAAGGGAGGGAAGAAGAGGGACCTTTAGTGTGACTTGTCATTTATTATCACATTTCTTTTTCTTTTTAAGATTTTATTTATTTTTAGAGGGGGGGAGAGAGAAAAAGAGGGAGAGAAACATTAGTGTGTGGTTGCCCCTTGAATGCCCTCTATTGGAGACCTGACCCCCAACCCAGGCATGTGCCCTGACTGGGAATCAAACCGGTGACCCTTTGCTTTGTAGTCTGTTGCTCAATCCACTGAGGCACACTAGCCAGGATATAATCATATTTCATACAACACTTTTTCATTTTCACAAAGTAATACATTAAGTGATGCAAGATTTATTCAGGTTTGTAAATTTTTTGATAAAAAAATCTAAACTACATTCTGTAGAGAGAACACAGAGATCTCTTATACTCTCAAATTATTAGCAAACATTAGGGTTAAAAGAGTTTCATTCTATTTCCTAGCCTGTTAAATTTACGTTCCAATTTTTCTCTCTATTTTATTCTCCTATCTGCTACAATCCTTTCTAAATTCTACTCTCAGTTTTATCACTCTGTAGCCAGCTCTGATCATTATATCATTTTCCCGTTGAACGCCATTGCTAATGAATTTAATATTTTTATTTTGTCATTTAGGGTTCTCTGCAGTATGAGTCCCACCTGAATTTCCAGCTTTATTTCTCCTCTGAACTCACCCCTGATCTGTTCTCAACACAACCTATACAACTTTCTTCCCCTTCATGTACTTGTTCATCTAATCCCTCAAGTCATCCAAGTATCATTTCAGATAAGCTGTTTATGGTGTGTATACAGGAGGAAGGGCAATGAAAATTTTTGCTAAAATATTTTGTAATATAAGTTAATAAGAAAGTCATGAATTCAAGGAGAAAACAGAAAATAAGAGAGTGATATAAGAGAGAAGGAAAATATCTGAAGAATTTTAAAGAGAAGCACTAATGTTCAATTTTAAGGGGGGGAGGTGTGTGCATGTGTGTGTGCCTGCAAGCACATGTGTGCTATAGGGATTATCATGCTAACTGAAATAAGCCAGTCAGTGAAAGACAAATACCATATGATATTATATGTAGAATCTAATGAGCAAAATAAGCTGATAAAATAGAAACAGAGGCATGGATACATGGGACAGACAGACAGCAGTTAGAGGGAGGGGGAGGGATTAGCAAAAGAACACCCATGCATAACCCATAAACACAGACAGCAATGTGGTGATGGCCGAGGGAAGCCAGGGTGAGGGCTAGGTGGAGGTGGGAAAAGGTAGGGGACGGGGATATCCGTAATAGTGTAAACAATAAAAATAAAGCTAAAAAAGCCTTGTGTGAATGATTATATCTTTGTATGGGAATGAAGAAGATGCCCATTGTTTGGGATCTTGGTGGATTGCATGGTCAAGTTACTCTGTTAGAAGCATAAGATAAAAGATTGACCTTGTCCCTCATTTTCTTCTCCTGCTAAGGCATTGGGTTAGCCTATCATTGAGGTTTTGTCAATTAGACAATTTCAGAATATATCTTGGGACTTGGAATCTTGAGCAAGTGACAGTATAAGCCCCTGTTCAGTGGTGGTTCAGCCTGTTTTTGGATGAGCCTCACTCTGCTTCGTGTTGACTGGCCTTCCATAATGTATTTCAGTTGCATTTTCCAAGCTGCTTCCACTATTTTCCCTCAGTTCTATGAACACCAGATACCCATCTAATAACTTCTTTTTCTAGTCTATTCTCATGTAAATCCCCTGAGGAACAGCTGCAGGTCTGTGGTAGGCAGAATAATGGCTCTCCAAAGATGTCCTAATACCCATGATCTACACATTTGTTACTTCACATGACAAAGGAGCATTCTGGTTTCGGCTGGAATTAAAGTAGCTAATCAGCTGATACTGAGTTATTAAGATTGTCTTGATTTATTCCAGTGAGCTCCATATAATCGTAATGGCCCTTAAATAGAGAAAAGGGAGGTGAAAGTGTAAATTGAATGACATGACACGAAAAAGATTAGACTCAGCATTATTTGGTTAGAAGATGAATAGTGGGGGCCATGAGCAGAAGGTCTCTAAAAGCCAGAAAAGGCAAGGAAATCGATTCTCCCCTAGAACCTCCAGGAGAAAACAAAACAAAACAACAACAACAACAAGAACAAAAACTAAAACAAAAACAAAGCCCTACTAAAACCTTGGTTTTAACCCACTGAGAACTGTGAGAGACTTCTCATTGCAGATCTTTAAGATAATAAACATGTGTTGCTGAAGTCACCAAGTAGTGTGACGATTAATTATGGAAGCAATAGGAGCTCACACAGGTCCTTAGTCACACACTGTTGGGAATGCCAGCTGACTTTTGAGTCATACTTGTCTTCCTCTCCTTGCATCCCCCACTGCGCACCCTGCATTAACAACTACTTGCAAACTTAAAGGCAACGCTCATTTTTATACCACTGCCAATGACTAATTAATTCCATGTGTTTTACATGCCAGGTGTTCAACTAATATATATTTAATTGATCTGTTGAATTATAGGGAAATAAATCAATGTTAATAAAGGCAATAAAGAAGACAAAATACATGTCATCCTTTTTTTTTTTTTTTTTTTGATGGATGGAGGAGTATATAGATTCCCTCCTCTTCCCATATGGAAATTTCTGGATTATTGCCAGTGTAAATAGAGAGACTGATCCACATCTAGTTTTTACATAGCTACAAGCATGAGGATGGGGAGGGAGCTCTTTTTCTACCAACCAAAGACAGTGCTCCCTGCTGGAGAATGCAGCAACCGATAGCAGGGAAGAGCTCGGAAGTCTGAAACCATCAGCCACGCCTGACTTCAAAAAGAAATCCTCTGTCTTTGATGATAGGTATTCTTGTCTCCCTTCAGCCCTTGTCCTTGACTTTAAGCCCCATTCATTTGCAACTTAGCATCTTAATATTACAGCAGTTGTCATTAACTGGTAAATATGCCGCATTGCCCTCTCATTTGAAAGATAGATTTTCAGACCTGGGTACTGTGTTTGAAAAGACTGACACCCATTTCTTGGTCCTTTTCTGAAGATGTAGACTATCGGTTCTCTAGAGAGGAGATAAATCATTGTAATAAGTTGATAAATGCTCAGTTTCTCTGCCTTCCTGGCTCTGGAACGTCTGACATTTAGCCACCTGATCTAAAGTTAATAAATAAATTCAAATTGCTCTAACATGCCTTTAAAATGTGTTCCAGTTATGGTAAAACCAAAGGCATCTATTAAGGTAGTCTGTTAAAAATACACATATAGCAAGACAAAACACCTAGTAAAATCTCTCATTTTTACTTCTAGGTTTGCAGTTTACCCAGTACAATTGACCTTTAAGCATATATGGAATATATACAGACATGGTTTCATATAAAACAAAAGATTTCTTCGTTTTAATGCATGGCATTTAAATACTCCTTTATGGCATTATTTATAAAACTGTTTTATAGAACACTAAAAAGTATGGGGCTGTTTAAAAAATGTTAATCCTATAATTAATAGTCAGAGGCATACGCTTCCCCCAGCACAGGCACTGATATTCTAAATCTGTCACTCTGAACTTTACAGTAGGAGACAGCCATCTGCCTGCATGCAACCCTCCAAAACAAAGCAAGACTATATGCTCTTACGTTTCCCCTGGTGAGATGAAGGATCATTATGATAAAGTAGGCAGCAAGGTTTAGCTCGTATGAATTAAGATAACGTGTGTTGAGAAAAAAACAGAGCATATTAAATCAAACTGATTCTATAAGTCAGTGTTATTAGGTGATTGGATATGGACAATTTGATAAAGCAGAGCACATGACGTAATGCTAAGTTGACAGGAAATATGTGTAAGGACGACCCATTACTTACTCCCATTACCCCGGCAACCCTTTCTCTCTGTTACTGAATCTAGTGTTATTTTAGTTAAGACTTATACCTAATTTATATCCCCATTTCACTGTGAAAAAAATCAAAGTTGTAAAATAAAATATGTTAATAGTCTTTCAAGCTTGAGAATATTAACTTTAAATATAAAAAGGAGCAAGGCTATAAAGAAAAAAATCAATTTTCATCACGTCTTTACATTTAGATGTATATACCCATATATTTTTAGAGAGTCAGGTTCTTTCATCATCTATGTCTACATTTTTCTGAAATTCAAATCTTCTTAATCTACTTCCTATATTTTAGTTTTACTAAACTACCCACACAGATAGAATTTTCTTAAAGGCACCTAATAAGCTTTTCAGTTTGATTTCTGGTGGATCATAATAATGTCTTCTTCACAAAAAATTTATTAGATCAACATTAACTTCTTTGGCTTTCTGATTTTGAAAATTTCAGTTTTTTTTTAATGTTCTTTTCTTGCTTCAATAAAGATAACTTTCATAATTAGATGAAAGAGGAAAAACATTTAGAATTCCATGTCATATCACCCTGTTAAATTTGTTTGTCTAGAGCAGCAATAGAATGTGGATGTTATACGTGAGGTCTGAAGTCAAGCAAGATTGCTTTTAATCCCATCTGTACCATGTTTAAGCTGTGTGACCTTGAACGAGTACATTAACAACTCTGTGCCTCAGATTTCTCATTTTTAAAAGGGGATAATTCAGAGTGCTTACTTCAGCTGGGTTATTCTGAGGGTTAACTGAAATAAGATTCATGAAGCACTCAGTGCAGTGTCTGGTAAATCAGAACTCTTCACAGTGATATTATGCAAATTTCATTCCTGAAGCACAAGTTCATATAATTTAGATGTTAAATGTACTCAATAGGGACTCAGGTAAGAAATAATTTTCATAGCAATCTATCAGTAAATTCTAAGCAATTTAATACTGAGAACATTGAGAGAGAGAGAGAGAGAGGGAAGGAGGGAGAAGAGAGGGAGGGGAGAGAGACATAAAAGGAAGAGTGAGACAGAGAGACAGAGAGAGAGGAAGAGAAATTTTTATTGAATTAGGGACTGTTTACCCACTACAAGATTTTTTTTTCACTGCAAGATTTTTACTGGGTAGTTGAAATATGTTGGAACTGGCATACAATACTCCTTATTGAAATCTACTCTTAGAAATTGTGGCATCTAACTGACCTGGATAATGCTATAAAAAGTCTCATTATGGTGGCTGATTCCTGAATCACGGCCTTAGGCAGTAGTCATTATCTGTCAATCTGGATTCTAAGGTGCATACCAGTACAAATTATATTTAGAGCATCAGATTGAAAATATAAACCACTTATTAGCTTTCTTTATAACTGAAAGAAGAAAAGCAGTTAATTCCAATTTAGGAAGTAAATGGTTAAAAGTAAATACTGAAGATTTTTACATTTAGAAATAATATTTGCAATTCTAAAAATGTACATCATACCACACTGTAAACATTATATTGAAATATTTCCACCCAAAGGAGGAAGTAACAGCAAAGTTACAGGTAATACTATCATGGCTCATAATCAATGAGTCTTACTGCATGCATTTCATTTAGTGCATTATACATCTTAGATATCACTTGACAAAGTTTCTTTTTAAGAAAAATGAAATTCCTAATCAAAAAAACAAACAAGTGAGCAAAATACAACTAGAAACTTTGAAATAAAGAACAAACTGATGGTAACCAGAGGAGAGCAGGGAGGGGGATAATAGGGGATAAAAGGGGAAGGGCCATCAAGGAACATGTACAAAGGGCACATGGATAAACACAAAGGGGGTAGGATTGAGGGTGGGAGGCAGCGATGGGTGGGGCAGGGGGCATGGTGGGGTAAAAATGGAGACAACTGTACATGAACAACAATAAAAAAGAGAAAAACAATTCTCAATGATAATTATGTACTCACAATTTCTGATTACATTTCACATAGAAAGAAATAATTTGTACTGGATTATCTAATTTTAGCAACACACTATGATCCAATTTATTTGTTTTAAAAATATTGTATATTCAACAGGAAAAAGTTAAAAATATAAGAGATAGAAAATGAATAATAATGTTGAAAAAAATAAAATACTACCAACAATGAATATAGAGCAGAGATTCTTTACCTGAGGTAAGTTTCCTATATTCTGTCATTTAACACCAAAAGTAATTAAACCTCAGTCAATACTTGGATTTAATTACAAACTTGACTTGCTTCTTTTCTGAAGGAAAGTATAGGTCACTGTCTGGTTATTAAAGCTACTGAGTAAAGAGTTAGGAGGAAAAACTGGGGATTTAATAGGAAAGATAAGAACTATGGCTAGAGGGTCATTTGTAGGACATATAAACAACAACTAAGGACTCCTCCTTTTAAAACATCATTTTCACCACTGTCAGTAAACTGGAATTAAAAATAACATTAAAATATCAAAATATATTTGAAGTGAGGCAAAGAGGATATTTTTCTAACACTCTGCCTAGCAAGAAGTTAAAGAAAAAAAACCCCTCAATATTTAATATTTAAAAATTTTTATTGTATTTTTTCAATTACTATTTAGTTCTTTTATGCTGCCTGCCTACCTGCAATCACCACACTGTTGTCTATGTCCATGAGTCCTTTTTGTTCCATCCCTCCACCCACTACCCTTCCCCATTCCTTAGCTGTCATCCTGCTCTCTATGTATGAGTCTGTCCCCATTTTCCTTGTTAGTTCAGTTTGTACATTAGATTCCACATATGAGTGAAAACATATGGTATTTGTCTTTCTCTGACTGGCTTGTTTCACTTAGCATAATGTTCTCCAGGTGCATCCATATTGTGGCAAAGGGTAAAATTTTTTTACAGCTTAGTAGTATCCTGTTCTGTAAATGTCCTATAGTTGTTTTTTCTGCTCATCTACTGATGGACACTTGGGCTACTTTCATATCTTGGCAATTGTAAATAACACTGCAATGAACATAGGGGTGCTTATGTTCATTCAAATTAGTGTTTTAGGTTCCTTCACATATATTCCCAGAATAGACATATAAAAAGATGCTCAACATCACTAATCATTAGAGAAATGCAAATTAAAACCACAATTAGACACCATCTCACACCTGTCAGAATGGCCATCATCAATAAATCAACAAACAAGTGCTGGTGAGGGTGTGTAGAAAGGGGAACCCTTTTGCACCGTTGGTGGGAATGCAGACTGGTGCAGTCACTGTGGAAAGCAGTATGAAGATACTTAAAAAATTTAAAAATGGATCTGCCTTTTGACCTCTCAGAATTTTAAATGGGTAAACTGGATTTAAAAGGCCTTTACAATCCAAATTTTGTCCCTGGAATGCTGGTAACAGAATGTAATATAAATGTTCTCTGATGGTAGCAGAAGAAAAGCCTCATGATATTTACAGACATATGAAATATTCACTAAAAAATTAAGCAATATTGATGTGTCTTCAAAGGCAATTTATGGTTAAATAATAGACTTAAGGACACATTGTTTTACAATGAAAATAAAAACAATCTGCATTTTCATTTCCGTGCTTCTTATTGTGTTTCCTTGCTTACTTGGATAAACATTAAAACACCCACAGCAGTCACATAAGGTCACGTAGGAAGAGGAGTTGAATAACATATACATATACTTTTGAATTAGATTTTGGAGGCCCCATGTTCTGTACTAAAAAAGGAGTTATTTAACACAATCTTGAATAAGTAATGAAATTCTCTGCCATCTGAATCATTCTCCAATAGTAATCCTCATCCCCACTTCCCCAATTTAAAACCAGTGATTAATTTTACATGGGAAACAACGACACTTTTCAGCTGTTAGTACAGGGACCTGCCATCAGCTGCCTCATAACTTAATGTCTTTGTAATCTTCCCAGGGCATTTCTGGCTGTAGGTGCCCAGCATGTCTTTAATTAACTGACAGACTCTTAGGAGACCACTAGACATTGAAAAAAGGAAACTCTTCTTTTCATTCATAAATTGCTCCATTAAAGCTAAAATTTTGTTCTTAAGCATCAAAAAATAATGTACTTTCTTGCACACCGAAATAATTTAAATATGGGAATCTACTTATGAGAGATAAAAACAGTATCTGATTAAGCAATCAAGCAATAAAAATAAAAATTGACTGATTAAGCAATTAAACAATGAAAATAGTATTAGTTAGAACCTAATTACTTCTATGGTGACAAAGGATGGATACACCTCACTTTTAGAAGAAATTACGTAAATAACACTACATTTGAATTTCAATTCTTATTTTTGTGGCAATTGAGAATACATTTTGAATGGCAATCCTAATTTAAAAATCTTAGATTTGCTTCTACATCATTCAGTTGAAAATGTTCTATCAGAATACATCTTAAATAAAATTATACAGATGTTTCTTGTTTGTATTAATATCCACCAATGTGTTTATAACAGGTCTCAATTCTTTTCATCCCTCTAGAATTTTTAAGAATAAATACATGAGACTGAGCAAATAAGTCAGTCAGAAAAAGCCAAGAATTGTATTTCCCTCACATGTGAGACATAAAAAGGAAGCACATGGACTCAGACAACAGCACGGTGGTCACCAGAGGGAAGGAGGCAGTAACGGGTAAAGGGGGCAAATATATGGCGACGAAAGATTATTTTACTCTGGGTGCTGGGCACACAATGCAATACCCAGATCATGTATCATAGTGATATATACTTGAAACCCACATGACTCTATTAACCAATGTCACACCGATAAATTTAATTAAAAATAGAACGAGGACAAAGAAATATAACCAGAGATAAAAATAATTTGGTGTGCTCCGCACGACACTATGAACCATTTTGTAATAAATAATCGCACCCACACACACACGAAATATAGAGGGATAGCGAAGATTGATTACCTCGTTCACAGAAACGGCCAGTGAAATGCAGTGGACAGTCACACTGGAACGAGAACACTCCCCCGGGGAGGAGGACGGGATGGCAGATGCCTCCGCTGTGGCACACGCCCTCCTGGCACACGGACGGTGCTGCCCGAGCGGGGCTGCGGGAAGTCCACACGCGGCCCGCCCCGTCCGTCCCCCCAGAAGGGGCAGCAAAGGCGGGCGCTGCAGGCAGAGTGGAATCCTGGGATCTAGATTATAAACAGGTCAGAAAGCACAATATAAGTAAAAGTGCCTGACGCAGAAATGGAAATAACAGAAATCTGGTTTAAAATAAGAGGGGAAAATAAAACAAAGCAGTCATCTAAGGTTTAATAGAGGGCAGATACGATTACCACGTTTGTTTTACAGTTGTGGGGTTTATAAATGTTGAAAATGTCTGAGGCACATTATGTGACCCTGGGTGAATCGTGTTGCTGTAGTCAATTTATGCGGTTCCGAGAAGCCAAATTAATTTCTTAAAAGTAGTAAGAAACCTGAATATATTAGTCTCCATAAGCCTAAGAGTCAGTTTCATGTAAAGAAATTAAAATTTTGGTTAAACATAGTTCTACTTTGTCTAATCTAGACTTCATGAGCATCAGATCAAGAAGTCAGTCCACACCATATGATCTCACCTTTAACTGGAACCTAATCAACAAAACAAACAAGCAAGCAAAATATAACCAGAGACATTAAAACTAAGAACAATCTGACAGTAACCAGAGGGGTCGGGGAATAATGGGGAGGAATGGAGGAAGGGTTTACAAGAACAACTATAAATGACATGTGGACAAAACCAAGGGGGTGGGGTGGGAGAAATGGAGGGAGGTGGGAATGGCTAGGGTGGGGGGGGACTAAATGCAGACAACAGTACTTGAACAACAATAAAACAATTTTAAAAAAATGAAGTCAGTGTACGTTATATTGTTGTGGTAAAACTGCTTGAACTTGAACTATTTCTAGGTTGATTGCTAGAAATATGTATTCTTCAAAGTCACTTGTATTCTTTTGTAGGAGGTATCCAAGAGGTATTTTAGAAATGCCTACAAATGATTCCTTCATATTTTTTCACAAATTATACTCCCAGTCTAATTTTTCTTTCCTAATAAATAATGACCAAGAAGAAAAACCAAAATTCCCTTTGAATTAAATTAAAATTCCTTAGTTTTACATTCAAAGCCTCTGGACAACTGAATTCCTCTGTTATTTCCCAGCCTGTTTTCTCGTGATCCCTCCTAAGTACCTTAACTTTTCTCTAACCAAATGAGATTACGATTAAAAGACCCTGAGCTTATCAAATTTATAAGTTTGTGCATGCCACTTTCTACGCACCATTGCTCCTCTCTTCAGCTGAAGTGCCAAGTCGAAAACTGTATTATTTCCTTCACATAGACTTCTTGGTGGCTCCTGGCCCACCAACATGAGATTGTTGTTTCTGTCATCTCTAAAATTCCACAAGTTGTCATTGTAACCCCGATGGAGTATTTCCCAGCTGCGTGTAGTACAGTCATTACTTTATGCACGCTGACGCTGGGGCTCGGCTGTACTCCGGCTGTTGCTCTCCTCCCGCCTTCTACACCCAGATGCCTCATTTTGGCAGAACTCCTTATTCAGAGTGAGCACTTCACAGCATTTGTTACATTGATGTCTTCCGTGCAGCCCTGAGTGTTTGTTACATACTGTTTGGGAAGCAGTGCTTTAGTAGTTTCCATTTAATGTAATCACGAAGAGAATTACCGTGTTAATGTGAAAAATCTTCCTGCAATACAAATAATCAAAAGTTAACCGAGTATATTTTTATTTTGTATGTTGTCTGCCAGGTATCAATTTGATCAAATTTCAAATCTACTTTTTAGACAAGAAAGTGAAGACGCTTTTAAGGGTGAAGTTGTTTTGACCTAAGAATGAAGCTGCTTTCAAGAGTAAAGTTTTTTTGATGGGAGGGTAAGATGAGCTGTGTCAGGATGTCATCATCTGGTCTGTTGTCACTGATAAGCACTCAGTAGCTCAGCTGCTGAGGGTCATCAGTGGTGGCTTATTGAATAAACTATGAGGAGAAGCAACTATGGCAAGAGTACATTTAGACTACAAGTACCTAGAGTTTGTGAATCTACTCCAGGAGTTCGTCCTGGGCAGGGCTACCCTTTGCTGATCTGAATAGCTCTGTGAAGACCTGTCAGGCTTTAGTTCCCACTACGGTAAATAAAGGTGACCATTTTATTGGCCGTGGTGAAAACCATGCAGTGGCCCTGCAAAGAACATCTTGCCTGTCAACACTATCATTGTTATTCCCCAGCAAAGTGCTCTAGCAACGAGGCACTTTTCCTTTTGCACAGGCACATGGACATCAGTTCTTGGTTGGCCAGGCCACGTCTCCTGAGTACCAACTTGTACAAAGATACACCTGAGCTAAACATGAACTCTATTCTTTTTATCTCTCCTTGGCTGGAACAACAGTATAGTTAATCTGTTGCTGCTTTGGAGTTCAGGCACAGCTCACAGATGTTGTGGGTTCAGCTTCGGGCCACTGCAATACACTGAGTATCATGATAAAGTGAGTTATCATATTTTGGCTGGTGGAGGGTCTTGCCCTCAGTGTGTAAAAAACTCAACATCTGTGAAGTACAGTAAAGCAAATAAAATGAGGTTTGCCAGTATGTTATTTCATCTGGTTGCTTAGGATACGTTATCCTGTATGCTACTGGCTTGTGAAATCATTATTAATTCCTGCACCAAACCTGTGTTAAATAAAATACTGGGAAAAACAAAGTCAGAGTACGAGCATAATTTTGTCCCCCCAAACAAAACATTGTCAGCAAGATGAAACCTTGGCAAAAATGTCAGTTCAAAGATATTTTCTGACTGACTTTAGTGAGTTATTTTTGTGTTTACTATGTATATGTATGTCAATTCATTGGAATTAAAAAAAAACTGAAGAAAATAAAATAGATTTTATAAAACACATGAAGTAAAAATAGTGTTAATGTGCTAGTCATTCTTTTTGCTTACAATCCTTTTACAACATGAAGTTCTTCTTTATGGTGTTTATCAGAGGGAATAACCATATTTTCATTTTTATAATTGTTTAAGTCTGACTCACTTCTCTTCTCTCTGGACTGCAGTTTCCACGAAGGATGGATGGATCACCTCTGCTCTTTTCTTCAGCTTATCCCTAACAATGCTTGACCTCAAGAAGGCTCTCCAAGAAATATTTTATAAATAAATTTGAATTATTTTTGTAAACATGCAATATGCCACGCTACTAACAAGAAAAATAACAAATGAATATAATTGGTTTCATTGGGGTCAATTTTATAACTTTGCTATATAGCTCTTAGTTTTGTAAATAATATAAATTCTAACACTTTTGATACAATCTTACAATCAACTATCTCTGATTTCCTTCTATTAGATTAGCATAGTTTTCCCCACTCATACTTATAAGTTTGTCATTTAGGGTAACTTCTGTCAAGTTAAATGGCAATGCTAATTTGAATCACTTGGGACTTATTACAGTATTCCATACCCTAATTTAATTTTTAGATTTAGTGTTTCTGAATGATTTCACCATTTCATGTAACTCTTGCCATGGACTTCACCATAAATGCACTCAATCATCTTTTCATCAGACATAAATTAGACTGAAGTAAATGTCACTATTTCTTTCTCCTACTGTAGCTGCTCAGGGAGCCTATGTCTCACCTGAAAAAAAAATCAGTATGTTGCACAGTTTAGTTGCCAATGGATTACACAAAAATAATTACTATCAATAGGGCCATCAACTAAGACATCGAGATCATTAATCAATTTTTGAAAACTTTCTATATTATTAGGATCAAATTTTATAACTGATATATTATTATTTATAGTCCTTGAGTTCTAATTTTTTACTTTCATATTTATAAATTATAAGCTTACCAATTTTAGAATTTAGAATGAAATAAAACTGATTCAATTTTTCCTATATTTTAAAAACAAAAAAAAATATGCTTGCTAAAATTTTAACTTATTTTTAAATAAAAAATTTAAAATATCAAGTGAATGAGGGTGTTTTCTAACTACAACAAGATGATGGTCATATTAATATCACTGGCAATGTAAAAGGAGCATCAAAGCTGTGATTCCTTGGAATCCTAAAGTCATGACTGTATGAATGTTTAGAAACAAAGCAAGACTCACAGTTTTTAAAACTGTTTTTTAAATAAACAATATTACAGAAATCAAAATTCTTTGTGTTTCTAATATAAATACTTGGATTACTATCAATCCAAAACAATGTGTGAACAATCTGCTTGATTGCCTCTTGGCTAACTTTGGATAAGAATACAGTGATGAACTAGTCACTGTTATAACAAGTAATAGGCTCTCAAAGACTCTTTCTGAGTGAATTAATGATTGGATAAAATATGCTAATTTTATTGAAAATCAAACCTGATCTTTAGAGATAGATATTTAAAAATAACAGCTATTTCTAATCCTCTCTGGGGAGCTCTAGGTGGAACAAGAAAGGCGGACACGCCGCTCACTGTCTCACCCCTGCCACTCAGGTTCTTTAGGGGGTTCTATAGAATCCCCGGGTAGCAGGCAGCAAGCAGTTTGCATGGCTTCAGCCCCAGGGGTTTTGCTATTGTCAGCCAACCTCTGTCTGGCCCCAGTGTCTTTGAAGGAGGAATTGGCTCACTTGAAGTGTGAATGCTGGAAGCCCTGCTTCACAGCAGAGGGTAACCTTCAGAATTATGATGAAGTGTTAAAAAGAAACAAACTGAGCAAGAGGAATCTTGAATTTGTGGCTATGAATAGTGAAGGGGGAAGCAAAGTTTCCAAAATCATTGTTAATTAGATTTTAAAAGCACATAAATAAATGTATTATAACCTAGGCAACAAAGAACACATACTTGATATACAAATAAAATATATAAATGCCCTTTTTTTTAATAAAAATGAGAATAATAGTATATATACACATACTCTATTCCACTTCATATCTTCACTACTAGAATATGCTATTCTGCTATTTTTTTTACATAAAAATAATTCTTAGCAGGCTGCCCTATAAGTTAAGTGTAGTCTTCATTTTCCTTTTAAAAGCTGCAGAATGTTATATGGTTTGATATACATCATTGATTCTACCAGTTTGGAATTAATATACTTAAGATGTTTCAGTTTTTCTCTATTATCTGGATCATAAATTCATTTAAATAGCTATATTGAGATATAATTCACTGACATAAAGGACACCTATTTAAAGTGCAAGATTCAATACCTTTCAGTAGATCCAGAGTGTACAACCATCACCACAACCTAATTTTATATTTGTCATCCCCAAAAGAAACCTGCGTTCATTATTAGTCCCTCTGCACCTCCCACCCTCAGCCTACTTTCTATCTCTACAGATTTGTCAACTTGGGACATTTCATATGAAAGGAATCATATAATATGTGGTCTTTTGTGACTTAGCATAATGCTTTCAAGGTTCATCCATGCTTTTGCATGTAAAAGAGCTTTTTACCCTTTTATTATTGACATGTATATACCACATTTTATATATCTATTCATTAGTACATGGTCAGTTTGAGCTATTTTTACCTTTGTCTATAATAAACAATGCTACTATAAACATTCATATTCAAGTTTTTGTATGGATGTAAAGTTTTAAATTATTTTGGGTATATACCTAGAAAATAATTGCTAGATCATACAGCCCATGTTTAACATTTTAAAAAATATTTTATTTACTTATTTTTAGAGAGAGGGATAGGGAAGAAGAGAGGGAGAGAAACATCAATGTATGGTTGCCTTTTGCAAGTCCCCCACTGGGGACCTGGCCTACAACCCAGGCATGTGCCCTGACTGGGAATCGAACTGGCGATCTTTTGGTTCTCAGGCTGGCCCTCTATCCAATCCCTGAGCCACACCAGCCAGGGCCCTATGTTTAACATTTTGAGCAACAGCCAAACTATTTTCAAAAAAGGCTGCAACATTTTAGATTTCCATCAGCAAAATATGAGAGTTCCAATTTCACCACATCATTCTCTACTAGCTCTAAAATTTATGTTTGAGAAGTTTTTTTAATGTACTCTGATATGACAGCTGTCACAATACAATCTAACAAAATTGTTTTGAATGAAGTTAAAGACAACTAAGTGCTACTAGAGCCCTCTTACAGGAAAAACTGAATGAACTTTTTGGCCAACAAAATAATTCACTATTACCATAACAGTGTGATTTTTAATAGATCTTGTTTTCACATTTTCAAGTTTTTCTCACTGAAGAAATACATTTCCATTCGCACAATCTTCGATTCTTTAGCTATTATATATTAATAGGTAGGGCTCCTTAAGCCACAAGTGTTCTCACATAATTGATGTTCACAGGTTCACTGTGTGGTAGGTAGGACAAGCCCCCCAGGGAATTTCAATCCATTTTTCTCAGTATAAAGAAAGATATTTTTGAAAAGCAATACTCCCTTTGAGAGAGATTCTGATTCTCCCTTCTCAGGCTAGCCAGACGGAGAGCTATTCTTGATCACAGAACATGCGAGATCTCCCCATCTTGCTTCCAGAGCCAAAAGCTGGACGAGAATTAGATTAACACTTCCTGTCTCTATGCCAAATCGGGAACTACCAGAAACCTGGATTTCTTTACTTTTCTTGCCTTCCGTGGCTCAAATTCCAGTTTTCCTTTTTTTTTTCCCTTAAAGTAATAAAATGGCTTCCCTACCTTTTGTCAGTTCTACGTTCACATTTCCTTGTTAACATCGCTGACTTCAGTTCTTGTTTTATTCCTAGTTCATCCTTCACCCAGCGCTTGTTCTTATCACTCCTGTGCCAAAAATCATTCCAACTGAAAATATACATTCTTCTATGACTTGGCTTCATTTTAGTTGTCAGTTTTATCTGCCTCTAATGCCTTACTTAATATATGTCCAATATATGTCCAGTATATGTCCTAACCACATCTTTTGTAATTTTTTCAATATTTCATGCTTCATGTCTTTCATACGCTAGGATCCCCCTGAAGTACACTTTTACCTTAACATACCCTTTCTTCCTTTATGACAGTTTCCAAGCTATCATCTCCAAATTCCTTTTGGACTTCATTTAGGCATAATTAACAGCATTGACATTATATATAGATCTAACTAAAGAAACAATAACAAATAACTCTAATGTTATAGAAGTGCATAAAGTGAGAGACCTTATTCATACCTTCCTCCAAACCCAATACCACTCTGTTTCCTATAGGCGATTATTCTACATTCCTTTTTGTACAAATACATATCCAGATTATATGTGCATATAATTTAGTTTTCCTTATTTATCAGTTTTTATAAAAGTGAAATTGTAATAGTAACAATAATGCTAGTCCTTGTAGTAGATACACCTTGAGATCTCAATAGCTTAGCAACACAGAAGCGTATTTCTTGTTCATATAAAGTTCAATCAGCATAAGTGGAAGGGAAGAATTCTGTGCCCTGCAGTTGCTGAGTGATGCTCAGGGACTCTAGTGACACAGGCTTTATCATCCTCAGCGCCTGGCTTCTGAGGTTGCCTTCAGTGTCATAGGCAAATTCCCAAATACCAAACAAAGTAAACAAGGGGGGAAGAGGAAACACAGAAAATTTTATTATATCTCAACCCATTGGCCAGGACATGGTCAGCACATGGCTGGACACACTGAAAGAGAGCATGGAGAAAGCAATCTAGCTGTGTGCCCAGGAAGGCGCGAAGAGTACTTTGGTGAGCACAGCCAGATTCTGCCATGAAAATCATGATCTAAATATTGTTTTTTAAAAAAATAAAACTAAAAAAAGATGAGTGTTTTTTCTTCACTTTCAGTTCCAACATATCTTGGGGATCTTTTATTGTCATTGTACACAGGTAAAACTACAAAATTTGAATAATAACTATCTAGAAGTGAAATTATTAGGTCAAATAAGTATGCCAGATTTGTATTTTAATGTGTATGTCATAAAAACCTGTACAAAATTAAACTTCCCAAATAGTTTCTGATTACCAAATTCCTCAGTCCCTCACCAAAATTCAATATCATCTTCATTTAATTGGTTATATGTCTGATGAATGATAATTATGAGAATTGATAATCTCATTGTTTTTTCTATTACAATTTTTATTATATCACTTGTCATTTACATTTTATCTAATTTATTTCTTTATTTTTTATTTAATCCTTATTGCATTTTTTTAATCATTAGAATATATACATTCCTCACTTTTGGGGCTGTTTGTTTTTGTATATCAATTTACAGGAAATAAATTTATGTGATGGATATTGATCTATTTTATGTCTTTTCAAATAAGATTTTTTGTTTTTTCCTAGCATTTTGTAATGTTTTCACTCATATTTTTCCTGTTGAAAATTAAGTCTAATTATATTTTTTTGTAGGAAACTTGTTTTTTCCCCTGGACAATTTTAATAAGCTTCCTTTTTCTTTGTTGGTCAGCAGTTTTTTACTGTGATGTGTTAAAAGTTTAGAATAATTTTTATTCATGTAGCTTAGGATTTTTTTCCTGGTAGGTTTTCTATTTAAAGAATTTATGTTTCTCATCTATTCTGGAAAAATCACAGGCCTTGTCAGGTGGCTCAGTTGGCTGAAGCATTGTCCCACACACCGAAAGGTTGTGGGTTCCATCCCTGGTCAGAGCACATACCTAGGTTGCAGTTTTGATCCCTGGTCAGGGTTCTTATGGGAGGCAATGGATCAATGTACTCTCTCACACTGATGTCTCTCCCTCTCTCAAATCAGTAAACATATCCTCGGGTGAGGATTATAAAAGTATTTAAGAAAAGATCATTTTCTTACATTCACTCTGTATTCTCATGTTAAAACATATATTACATGAAACAAGTTCTCATTTTATTGTCCATATTTTTAGTTCCCTTTGCATTGTCTGTCTCTTGATCCATAGTAATTACCAGAAATATTACCTTGTTGATTAATTCTTCTTATAACTCTAATTGCTGTTTAACCTGTCCATTTGTAAAAATGTAAATGTTACATTTTTACTTTTTTAAAGGTTACATTTGCTTATGTTTTAAAGCATTCTAGTAAGTTTTCATGATATTTTTTCTTACATATAGTTCAAATTCCTTCCTTTATTTCTTAAAATTATAAGCATAAAGTTCTTACTTTTATGTGGCAATAACAAGATCTGCCTTTGCAGATCCAAGTCATATGCTCTTCTTTTTGTGGACTCCTCTCTCATGTTTTTTTTTTTTTTTTTTTTTTTAATCTCCCTGAACTGTTTGCCATTTTTTACCACAGGCTTTACACGATAAGGAGTTCGAAGATGACCTTGGGAACTGTGTCTGTGAGGACACCGTGAGGCCACGTGTAAGGTCTTCCCGCAAGGAGAACTGGTGTTTGCCTTGTTCATCTCATGAGGCAATTTCAGCCTGCGAACATTATAATAAAAATGTTCTTTAAGGTCTTAAATAAGTAAGGATGGGCACATTTATGTTACAGTTCTTGGTACCAAGTCATTGCTCACTAAGTATTCTGCGTAAGTGAATGACATACATATGGGTTTGGGCTACAAACCTCTGTACTGGGCAAGCTTGTGGCTATGGTATTATACGTCACTGAGGAAGATTTTTGCCTCCCACCTAAAAGTGAGGTGTGGTCAAAAAACTTCTCAGAAGATCACGTTTCTTTTCCCTTTTTCTTTACTTTTTCCCCCCATTTTTTTATTTGACTGTAAGAATTTTTCTCATTTTTTTGGCATTTTATTAGTGTATTTAAAACTTTTTCTCTAGCATGTATTTATATGTCTGTCTTAGAGCTGGAATGTGTTTTTCAGCTGCCACGCTATCCAAAATAAAAGTCACCATGATTTTTCTTCAATCTTCCAGGAATTTCTCAAAATGCATGTTTGATAAGGAAGTCTTTTACTGTTTTTCAACACTGATATATATGAATTTAGCATGTAAATGTGCATATGTGCATGCATGTGGCATGTGTGCATATTTATGTTTTTGTATTTTCCATAATTCTAGATGGGAGTAGACTTAGATATGTGTTTGCAGTTTGCAGTCTTTAGAATATGCTAATATTATTTTGTATATCCGTACCATGGAACACTTAATTGTTTTTGTTTTTATGATTATCTCACTTTTTAGGACTTAAAGCCTTAAAGTGACTGTATTTATTTACTTATTTAAATCCTTACTATATGTAGTACTGTGCACTTGTATTTTTATTGCTAAAGTTGTATTTTTTATTCTATAAATTTTCATTGTTAAAGTTGTATTTTTTATTCTATAAATTTTCAAATCCATAGATATAGTCTGAGACACAGCATAAAAATAAGAAAATCATTTTTTTAAATATAAAATGTAATGGATTATTATGGAAACTGAATTCTATATAACAAATCCTTACAGAAAGCTAGAAATTGACAATTCAATGCTACTATTACATAGATTTATTTTAGAGCAAATTAAATTTAATATGACATATTTATAAAAACAGTATTTTTCACTAAGAGCATATTTTTACTTAATGGCTACATTTAGATTTAGAAGTCAATGAAGTTTGAGTACTTTTCTGCTATAGGGAGTAAGAAATTTATAAATATGCACATTTTTAGTAAGTGACTGATGTCAAATGGGAACATTAATTATATTAGGTAAATTCAATTTATTCCCTCCATTATGGAGAGATACTACTCTAGAATACTTTTAAGTTAACATGAAACTTATAGGAAAAAGAATATTATAAAATATCAGTCAGTATTAAAAATGTGTGATTACTTCTTAACTGGAAAGTGCATACAAAGTAGAGAGAAACAAGTCAACCATCAAGGTGTCATGATTAGTCAGGTCCTTAACCCCAGCTGTGAGAATATGCATGCTGACAAAAGCAAATGCAAATTTGTCTTCTAGTCTTACCAGGGGAGAAAAACTCTCACTTTTGAAGGCACCCCATAATAGTTATTTCACACACAAAAAAACTGTTTTATGGAATCTAGATCTATATGTAGCCAGCCTAAATTTGAAAAATAAAGATGGGTCAAAAGAGAAAGCATGTCAATTAAGTTAGAATCCACTTCAATTTATTTATTTATTTATTTAATTTACATATTCATTCATTCATTCTAAAAGAACTTATGGAGTTCTCTGGATGCACCAGAAACCCACTAATCTAGACTATGTGGTGATCAGCGGAACCTAGGACTTCCTTTTAATAAGCTTTCAGTTTTGTGATGTTAAGGGGAAAAAAAGGCAATTGCAAAACTGCAAAATATATCAAGTACTAACAGTAAACCTAACACTGCTCTAAATGTTTCAAAGGTACTAAAATAATTTAATTCTCACAAGAATATAGAAACATGACTATTTTTATTTTCCTAGATTTACAGACAAGAAAACAGAGATACACACTTCATAAACTTACTCAAGGTCATGAGGTAAATATATTGATAGAAGTGGATTTCAACCCATATTGTTGGAACTTGACTAAATTACACTCCTGGCAAGGGACTAATGGGATATACCTACAGAAGAAGAGGGGGCAAAAAGTTTGTGGTGCCCAGGAGGGCACTCAGGAGGTTGCCAGCAGATGCTGCATGTTTAAAGACAGTACACAGACACAGAAGACTGCAAGTGGTCTGGCATGGAGGAGGCTATTGTGTGTGTGTGTGTGTGTGTGTGTGTACGCACATGCGCGCACCAATAGCTGACTCTTGGGATACAGGCAGGGACTGGCTAATGGGGAGACTTGTTGGACACATTTTGAGGTGATGTGAAGTCACTAAAGACTTAAGCAGGAAATGAATAACTCATGTCTGTTTTTAAATACCATTCTCATTTTAATGTGGAGAATGGTTTGTAAAAGGAGAAGTAGCTGGAAGTAGTTGAAGTATCATAGAAGTAAAAAGAACCAGGTTGGGACTGGAAGTAAGAAAATATTGAGAAGGTAGAGAAGTGAAGAGATTTGAAAGCTCTGGTGTTGAGAGTTTAGCTAAACTACTCTGTAATATTACTAGCTCAACATTCATTTTGTGTGGCTGAGTGGCCTGCAGGGTCCTTGCGCTGATTGATGCTGGCCCCTGCCATCAGCGCATGCTCTAGAGAGCAGTCTACAGAGTCACAAGTAAATGTTTTAAGTTCCTAATATGACTCCCCAACTACCTTTGTGATAAGCAGTCTCCCCTACCACTTAGTGCCTTTCCCTTGTGTGTCCCTTAGAAGAGAATCTCCAGGAAGTTTACCAAAACTCCACTCTTTTAGGTCTGAATTAAACAATTTCACCTTAGCCCAGGGACCCAAAGCACTCCTCACAGATACCCTAACACAAGCGTGTGTCCCAGATCATGTCTCTCTCTCAGCCTGCACCTGCCTTGACCTCACCACATAGCCACTCAAGGGTTCTCTTGTACTTCTTACAGGACCTGCAAGTGATAAACTTTTCTATTTCAATTTCACTGTAAAACTGCATAATTGCATTGTGGGCTTTTGTTGAATCATGGTTCATCCTCCAACATCTGGGTCTCTACTTAAGAAATAAGTAGAGACCCAGAAACTATTATAACATTCAGTTTTTCAACATTTAGTTTCCAAAAGGACTGTGTAATTAATTTCATATATAATGTATGTATCACTCAGGGGCTGTGAGGAAACAGAAGCACATTCAGAAGGGGTAAGTGAAGTGAATTTAATGAAGAGACTATTTCAGGTTGAGAAAGTTTAAGAGAATCGACAAGAGAAGGAGCAGAATCTGTTACTAGCATTGGTCCTGGATGAGAAGGCAAATTAAATAGTTTCTGTACTGTGGGCAAGGATGTAGGTATAAAAGAAAGACCATCTGTAGTCTTGGAGAAAGGAATGTAACCACCACAACCTTATATTCAGCTGGGAAAGAATGGAGAAAAAATCAACTTGAACTCCTTTTTTTCCTACACTTTCAATGCCATGCCATTCCATTGGCCAAACAATGTTGGTGGTCAGAGGGCAAGAGGGAACTGAGCAGCAAAGGCTCATAGAAGTCAGCCTCCCAAGACACCAAGCAGGGTGAAAGAAGATGGAGAGCAGAGCTGGATGTGAAGCAGAAAATATCTAGCCTGGGAGAAAGGGAGAAAAGCATAAGTGAATCTCCAGTTTGGGGTTTGGGTAACTGAGTGAACACTGCCATTTAGTGACAAGAAAGATACGAGTGTCATTCATGTTGGACGAAGTTCTCTTAATCTTGGTATATCTGGATGATAGCTTCAAAATTCCTAGTGATACCTATCCCTCTTTTCCTGAACCTATTTATTTTTTTGACTTAAAAATAATTGGCAATTTAGGAGAGAAGAAACTTGAGCACAGGAACTTATATTAATACCTTGCATGAGAAATCAGTAAAAACATATCTTTTCCATATAAACATTGATCTATTTTGCTGCATTCTTGTTCAATTGGGTCATGAAATCACAACCCACTATATCATCATTCATTCTAGGGCAGCTAAAAGAACTTCAGGCAACAGGGCCAAGGAGCTATAATCATTTCTCTAAAGAGAAAATGGTACAGTTATTACAAATGCCTATTGCATCAGGGAAATGATTTAAGACATTTATTTTAACATATTAGGCCTAATACAATAGAGTCACAGATAGCTAAAGCAATGATGGAAAAGATGTTCATTTCAAATTTCAAAAGGCTAAAAAATATTAGATGGAATAGTTTTCCTTTCACAACAAGATAGCTTACATTAAAGGGCAGTCATTGGTTTCTGACTACTGTGAAGAACCTGATAAATTAGTGTTTGAAATCTTAGAAAAAATATGCACACAAAAAACTAAATTAAAATCCCATGATTTTAAGTGTAAAACCATTACTTAAAATTCTACTATATTACAAAGAAAAAGCTTATGCACTCAACACCCAAATCTATTTCCATTTAAGTCCTAAGAAAACACCCCAAAGGAGATAAAAATTTCCTTAATTTTAGAAATGTTTGGCATACTATTTTCCCTTTATACAAACCTTGGAATGAAAAAGAATGCTATTTTTGTAGATTAATCTTTAAAGAAAAAACCACTAGATGACTAAAGAAAATTAGATCAAAAGATGCTGAAGCAAAAGGATAGGTAGGCACAGATACTAAAGCACATTGTCTATCTCCTCTTGTTTTTAAATACTCAATATTATATTACTGAAGAAATGGATTTAGCTTATCTGATATGAATACCTATTAATGACTTGTCTGTGTGAAGCTGGCCAATTCCTTGGATTTTACCTGCAATATTCTTGAGACAGTAGAAACAGTTTATGCACCATCACTTCCTATGCATTCAAATATGATGCCTCAAAATAATCTTTATAATCTTTCAGCTTATCTCAGGAAAGGGATATGCTTAACAATTGTATCAGTGGCTTAACTTCATAATCTCTATGCATTTTACCTTTATATTCCATAGAACAGCCAGGATTATTCATGGTAAGAATAAATGGACACCAGAGAATTATTGTATAGCAGTTGGCAATAACTAGTAATAAAATAGGGTTTCATCTGAAACCATGCAGGTGACCTTATTTTACTGAGTGTGTTAAAGTATTTTCAGGAATGCCAAGAGGAATTCATTTTTAAGAAGAACAATCGGGCATCAATACTAAGGCACAAAGAAAGAGAAATTATAAAGAACTAATTTCTCAAGTTGTTACTTCTCTTCTAGTTGAGAATGCAAGCATGTAGGAAATAAAACTCATTTATTATTCTATCTATAAAACTGTTATTTGCTATTTATAAAACTGTTTGGCAGAACTAGTAAAGTATATTCATCAACTCCATTAATATTCATTGTGTGCCTACTATGTGCCAGATAGTGAGTACACAAAGATTAACTGCTCAGACATTAGGAACCTTTGGTGAGGTGAGTAAAACTGGTAGACAAATAAACTAAGTTAGGTTATGATTCATAATGGAAGCCCTCGCCAGGCAGCTCAGTTGGTTAGAGCATTGTCTAAGTATGCCAAGGTCGTGTGTTCGATCCTCAGTCAGGGCACATACAAGAATCAACCAATGAGT
The DNA here is from genome assembly GCA_004027475.1 of Anoura caudifer. NCBI lineage: Eukaryota > Metazoa > Chordata > Mammalia > Chiroptera > Phyllostomidae > Anoura > Anoura caudifer. The sequence goes on from PVKU01005023.1 coordinate 55,108, forward strand.
GCGTGGATAAGTGGAACATCAAATCAATGTTTCTCTCTCTCTGTGTGTGTGTCTCTTTTCTTCTCTCTCTAAAATTAATAAAAACATATTTAAAAAGATTCTGAATGGAAAGGTGCTATGACAACACACAGAAGGGAGATATGAAGTCTGTATAAAGAACTTAAAAAGGCTTCACAGAAAAACCAATCAACCTAAATTCTGAAGAATAGAAAAGAGGCTCCCAGATGGAAAAGGTTATCTTAGGCTGAAGAAACAGCATGTTAAAAAGTGCAAAACATTTCCACGATTGGTAGAGTGGGAAAATTTTATATAATTTAGAAAATGGATTTGGAAGCCAATATAAAATTGTGACGGGATTACAGTTTGAATATTCTTAAATACCAGCTTTTGCACATTAGGTCTCATATATACATTTTACCTATTGTGTTGAAAAGTCCCAATTTCTCTTTAGAGCTGGTCAGAGCCATTCATGCAACCCCACAACTCCCTTTGGGGGTCCCACAGGCACTGGCTCTCACCTTTCCGCCCCCCAAACCTCATCCTCTTTCCTGACAGCTCTCCCAATCAGCCAAAATTCGAATTAGAAACCTGGGCCTAATCCTTTTTACTCCTTCTTCTTGGGGCCAAACATCCACTCTACCACCAGGATCTATTCAATTGCTTGACACACATCTGCACAGCCAGTCTGCTTTTCACTATCAGCACTTCTTGCCTAAGTGATTGCAAAAACTATCCACCTGGCTTCCCTGCTTCTGGTTTTCATCCTATTTCTATTTAAAAAAATATATTGTATTTTTCCATTTAACCTTTTGTCTATTTCTTTGCCACAATGCCGTGAGGGTGATCATTTTAAAACATGAAGCTGATCACATTACTTCCCTCCTTAGAACATTCAGAGAATCCCTGGTGCTTTCAGACCAAATTTAATCTGATTACCATGGCAAACTGGTCCTGCCTCCTGAGGAAGCTCATCTTTAATCTCTCAGCATTCAAATAATTTGCTCTCCTTTCCTTGACTGACTCCTATTTGTACTATAATTCTTAACTTAGAAGATGGTTCTTCTAGGAAGCTTTCCCTGACACTCAAGTCTAATTAAGACACACATCCTATATATTTAGTCCTGGTACTTCTATTAGAAGTCTTATCACCCTATACTACAATAGCTATTTATTTGTATATTTCTCCTAGAATCCAAGCTGTACATTCTGGCATTTTATCTATTCCTTCCCTCTTTCATGTATTCCATGAGCCCACTCAGTGCCTTGAACAGCACTGGTATTCAGCGTTTGTGAAATAGTTGAATAAATGTGTAGGGCCTTAATCAGAAAGTGCATTACTTACCATGTTGGGAAGCCTGGACATTATTCTCTATGTCAATGCTTTTAACTATGCACTATTAAGTATTGAAATCCATAAGATAAACGTGGGGCAGTTACTGGAAACATCAATATTTCTCAAGGTTTATTAATGTGTCATTTAAATAGCATAATTAATATTTTCATAGTGGAAAGGAAAACATAACATTTCAATGAAATTCTCTTTGCACTCTGCCACTAGAGTAAGGCAGATATCTGTGTTTGTTTACTCTTTTCAGTCTGTAATTGCACGTAGCAGACATTCTTGTGAAACACTGCTGTAGGTGTTCATACTTTTTTTGTGAAGTGGATGATAAGCTCTGATTTAAATGTTAGCTGTTCGAAAGTCACACTTTTTGTTGTTGTGAGTAATAAACAGGCAACGCATTTTATACATCAGCTTCCTTGTGAGAACAGCTAGGAAAGGTTTGCACTATTCACAGCACCACAGTTAGGGTGTCAGCTCACTGCTACGCCACGGCCATCACCACAAATAACTGGCAGTCTTAAGTATTTCCTTAGGATTTCTGACCACCCTAGTGAGCACTAGCGTTTGGCGTTTGTTCAACTTTCCTGTCACTAAGGAAGCATTGTGTCTGTACTGAGTGGTCCCTCACATGACACCATCTACCCTAGAGGGACCACTGTACCTGAGCCCTGAACCCCTGGGCTTTGGCTTCCTTCAGTCCTGATTGGAGGTACCACGGAGGCAACCTGTAAGTAAGTGCAAGGGAATTATCACCAAGGGGATGGACTTTACCCAGCAGGAATCGGAGGCAGAGAGGGGCCAGTGGATGAATTCATCTCCTTTCTGATGACATGTCATGTATAAGCCTCTTTTAAGATGTCTCATGTGGCAGAGCAATCACCTGTGATGGTCCCTTCAGTGACAGACCCCTTCCTATTAACCCTCACTCTTTTCTGCTTCACTCTCCTATCCCTCACTCGGGACTTGTACTCATCATAAACTTTTGGTTCACATTCTGTTTTCTAGGCAATCTGGGGCAAGAAAGCCAGGATTTAGAAATTGGTGACCGACCATGGCTTTGCTCCCGGGAAGCTCTGATTGAGCAACTGTTTGGCCTTTTCCATATCATTTTCTTTTGCATCTCTGTGCCCACGTTTTCAAACCACTATCCCATTATTTTGAAAGATTTATGACATTTCACAGAGTATGTTTGTTTGGAAAATAGCGTGTGTGTTTGTTGTCTGTCTATGCAGTTAAAAAGCAGTATAACAAAAGGACACACACTGCGTTCAGTCTACATCACTATACCAGATATTTCCATTTGCTTTCCTAGGGCCTCCCTCTAGCCTGCCCCACTGAGGTCTATGTCCAGGAAACCCACCACCTATCTGACTATATCAGCAGGTCTCCTATGCTCTGTTTTTTGGCTTGTTCGACCCAATGGGAGTCCTGGCTGGAGTTGCAACAGAAGGAGGAGACTGAGGTTAGGACAGCATTCATTCCTGTGGATCCCCTTCTCTGAGGTCACATCAAGCCAGCTGCATCCTGGATAGAAGCCACTGCTTCTCCACATCCTCCCTCTGCCCTTGTCCCTTCGTGCCCAGGGGTGGTAATAGAGTTGTAAGCTCCGTCTTTGGAGTTTGTGTACTATCCTTTGTGGTTCTACTACGCCCCTTCCACATCTGTATTATTGCCACCCAGTAAATAAATCCTGCTTATTTTAATGTGTAGATTTAATAGACAAATCTCTTTTGTCTGGACTCTGACTGACATACTTGTTGGTACACCTGCCTTTGAAGAAATTACCTTAGAGAACTGATTGAAATAAGGAAATGCATGAAAATATATATAGGAAGTATAAGAAAATAGGGCTACGGGCAAAGCTTTGGAGACTACTTGATTTAAGGAAGTCTTATATAAATGATGAGTTGACCAAGCAAATGAAATAGTGTAAAGGCAAGAGTAAAACTTGGAGAGGATTACATAGAAAATCAGACATACAGTGTTTTGAACATAAGGAAATATGAAATGCTATGGAGAGAGAGCATTAAGGTTTAAAATAGATTCACTTATTTTTAGCACTTAAGTCATTAGTGTTGACCACGATGACAACAATTTCAGGAGAGGCAGTTGAAACAAAAACTGGTGAGGCATGAACCATGTTGTCAGTACAAGGTGTGAAATTTAGGAGAAAAAAATGAGACTTACTCTTGCAAAAAAAATTAAAACATAGCACAAGAAAAAGGAGAGTTTCTGAAAAGATTAGATGCTCAAATCCTTAAGGAACTTGAGCTAAAATAATGCACATCCAGTTTATCATCATCTTGCTTTTCTTCCCCTATCCAGTTTTCTCTTTATAATTAATATTTACTAATATTCTACTGAACTGGTAAGTAAAATTCATTGTACATATGAGTTACTTGTAGAGAAAAAATTAGTGCTCCACATTTTTGTACAATATTCTTTTTGATTATCTGTGCCTTTTTAAAGAAACTATCCATGACATTTTGACTTATCTCTAATTGGATTAAACATCCCCATTTATATAGTAAAGAGGAGTTACTGCTATTTCACCTCAAAGAACATTGTCTAATCTATTCAAAAGTTAATCTAATTATACCATTTTAACAGGCTAGTGTGCTTGGGTAGAATATGTGCAAACATGTATATATTTTTGTGTTTATATATGTTTATGTGTCCATGAATGTATATGTGTGTGTGTATAAAATTTCCTAATGTATGTCATTTTGGTAGTAGCTTTGTCTGTTATATAAATTATTATAAAAATTTTATACTTACTGACTTAATCTTCTCCTCTAATAAGTGCCTAGACTACTACCCTACTATGGTCTGAATGCTGTGTTCCTCCAAAATTTGTATGTCGAAATGCTAACCCCAAGGTGATGATATTAGGACCAGGGACCTCTGGATGTGATTAAGTCATGAGGGTAGAGTCTGAATAAATGGCATTAGCACTTTTATCAAAGAGGCTCAGCAGAGCTCCTGAGCCCTTCCATCTGTGAGTGCACAGTAAGAGAGCCATCTCTGAATGAGAAAGCCCTCACTAAACAGACGCTAAATCTGCCTGTGCCAGGATCCCAAAATCCCTAGCCTCCAAAACTGTGAGAAATAAATGTCTGTTGTTTATAAATTACCCAGTCGGTTGTAATTTTTTAAATTATATTTTATTGATTATGCTATTACAGTGTCCCATTTCTCCCCATCATTTCCTTCCACGCTTGCACACCCCCTCCCACCCACATCCCCCCCTTTAGTTCATGTCCATGTGTCATAAGTTCTTTAGATTCTACTTTTCCCACATTATTCTTGCCCTCCCTCTGTCTATTTTCTACCCACCATCTATGATACTTATTCTCTGTACCTTTTTCCCCTCCCTCCTCCTCCCACTCCCCTGTTGCTAACTCTCCATGTGATCTCCATTTCTGTGTTTCTGCTCCTGTTCTAGCTGTTTGCTTAGTTTGCTTTTGTTTTAGATGTGGTTGTTAATATCTGTGAGTTTGCTGTCTTTTTACTGTCCTATTTTTTATCTTCTATTCCTTAGATAAGTCCCTTGAACATTTCATATAATAAGGGCTTGGTGATGATGAACTCCTTTAACTTGACCTTATCTGAGAAGCACTTTATCTACTCTTCCATTCTAAATGACAGCTTTGCTGGATAGAGCAATCTTGGATGTAGGTCCTTGCCTTTCTTGACTTGGAATACTTCTTTCCAGCCCCTTCTTGCCTGTAAGTTCTCTTTTGAGAAATCCGCTGACAGTCTGATGGGAACTCCTTTGTAGGTGACTGTCCCCTTATCCCTTGTTGCTTGTAGATTCTCTCCTTCATTTTAATCTTGGCTAATGTAATTATGATGTGCCTTGGTGTATTCCTCCTTGGGTCCAACTTCTTTGGAACTCTCTGAGCTTCCCGGACTTCCTGGAAGTCTATTTCCTTTGACAGATTGGGGAAGTTCTCCTTCATTATTTGTTCAAATAACTTTTCCTCTTGTTGCTCTTCCTCTTCCCCTTCTGGTACCCCTATAATTCGGATGTTGAGATGTTTAAAGATGTCCTGGAGTTTCCTAAGCCTCTCCCCATTTTTTTGAATTCTTGTTTCTTCATTCTTTTCTGTTTGGTTGTTTCTTCCTTCCAGTCCACTCCATTGATTGAGTCCCAGTTTTCCTCCCATCACTATTGGTTCCTTGTATGTTTTTCTTCATTTCTCTTATTGTAGCCTTCATTTGTTCATCTAATTTGTGACCAAAATCAACCAATTCTGTGAGCTTCCTAATCACCAGTTCTTTGAGCTGTGCATCTGATAGGTTGGCTATCACTTGGTCGCTTAGATGAATTAGCTCTGGGGCACCGATCTGTTCTCCCATTTGAGCCACTTTTGTTTTTGTTATTTTTTGTTGTTGTTTGTTTTTGATTTTGGTCCGGTCTCTGCTGTTATATAGTGAGGGGTGGAGCCTTAGGTGTTTACCAGGGCGGGGCAACCCAGTTGCTGGGTTATGATACTGGATGTGGGGCTGGGGTCCGATAGGGAACAATGGCACACTCCACTCTCTCTTGGATTCCAGTCAAATTGGGCCCTTCTGGTGCTGATATCCTTGTGGGTGGGCTTGTGTACATTCTAGGACCCCGTGGGTCTCTCTAACGAACTCTCCTGTGAGGCTGGGGTTCCCTCCCAGCACCTCAACCCCCACAAGTGTTTTCAATCAGTGCTCCTAGGCTTTATTTCCTGGCGCTGGGGCCCTGCATTGCGCAGTCTGTTTTGCTGCCTGTTTTTGCCTAGTTTATCTGTGCTCGAATGTGTGACCACGGTCAGCTGCCTTGTGTGCCTGGCTTGGTCTGCTCGTCGCCTGCCTGTGCTCAGTAACTGCCACCTGTGCACCTGGGACCACTAGCCTCTGCTTTTTCCTGCCGCAACCCCTCTCCACCAGCTGCCGACTCCACCCCTCTTACTGGTCTGGGTGAATTGTTGTCAGACTTCCATACAATTCAGTTTTCTATCTGTTCTGCTTGTTTTTTTTTTGGTTCTAAATTTTTGTTGTCCTTAATTTTGGTTGTGAGAGGAGGCACAGTGTGTCCACCTACACCTCCATCTTGGCCAGAAGTCCAGTCTGTTGTAATTTTTTACATCAGCCCGCATGAACTAAGACAGAGTATTTCAGAACAGATTAGCATTTGATTCAGAAGACTGAGTAAAGAAGATCCACCCACATCAGTATGACCTATACCATACAATCCACTGAGGTAGAGGAAGGGAAAATTCTTTCTTCTTAATCTGTGACATCTATTTTTCCCCTTGGACATTGGAGCTTCATGTTCTCAGGCCTTCAGACTCTTCAACTTACACCAGCAGCCCCCTAGCTCTCAGGTCTTGGGACTTGGACTGAATGATACAGTTGACTTTCCTGGTTCTCCAGCTTGCAGACAGCAGATCTTGCATTTCACAGCCTCCATAAAGGCTTGGACCAATGTCCATAATAAATCACCTCTCATGTATCTATATACCCTATTGTTTCTGCTTCTCTGGAGAACCCTGGCTAATACATATTACCATGTAGTACAAAAAGCTCACTGGCCTCCCAGGTAAGTAGTAAAAATTCATATTTTATATATTCCTGTACATGACTGTAAGAGTTACTGATGCAACAGTGGATATTCTTTTAACTGTTATATTAAAATCTGAGAGTCACTACAAACAACAGAGCCCAAAATACTCCCCCAAGTATCATGAATATAATCATTATACTCTTAATCTGATAAAGACTTATATACAGTTAGCATTTACAATGATACTCATTGGTATACTAAAGCCATTCAGTTTTTGCAAATAGATTCAGTTTGACAATTTTCTACTACATACCTCATTTGTCCTTCATGAATTTAGAATACATGTGATTTAAATCTTTCATGGCAGTCAAACACAAACAATGGAAAAGTGAAAATCTACTCATGTTTAAATGTATTTGCTTTTAAGACCTTTCTCATATGACTGATCTCAGGCATAGGGCTAAGCATATTCAATTCATTGGACACACTGTCTCAAAATGAATGGCTGTGTAGAAATCATTTATACTGAGGAGCCGGTGCTTGATATTTCTTTTAAGAGGCTCCTGTGGATTTGGCTCTAATTTCCTTCCAGGCCCAACAATTTTCTTTTTATTGCTAAACTGAAAAAAACAAAAGCCCCAGAAAAAAAAAGAAAAAGGAAATAAAAAATAATAAATAAACAAACAAATAAATAAAAAGACAAGCAGAAGAAAAGGAAACTCCACTTAAGCATACTGAGATTTATCTGTCCCACGGCAGAGATTTTAAAGGGTCTGTGTGACGCCCTTCTACAGAGGAGCGCACGCGGCCATCAATAGCAACAGCAGTGCAGAGTAATTACATTTGTCGTTGGAACTACCAAGTGGGAAGAGATGAAAGGCAGCTAGGGAACATGACCTACCATTTACAGGCATAACATTTACAGGCATAAATGATGCCTTTGATGCACGTGCCCAGTGGGGTCAGAGAGAGCAAAGTAAGGAGGGCTATGCAGATAGCTACATCAGGGACAGGAGTAAGATTGAATCTGCCTTTCTCAGCTGAAAATTCTCACTTCCATTTCTCCTTCACTGGCTCTCCAGAACTTCAGTGCCATAGCTTGTCCTTTGCAGGTAATTTCCTTTCTGATATCTTGTCAACTCTCAAAATCTATTCTTTCAGGAAAATACATTTTTTTTCTTCCAAAGCTAACTTTTGCTTCTTATTCATTCAAACTGAAAAACTTTGAGAAACCTTTGGTTTTTCTTTCTCTTTCCTCATTCCTTTCCATGCTCTTTATTTATTGCCTTGTAGAACTAAATCTCTCTCAGTTTGGACTACTGAAATAATTTCCTAACTGTTCTCACCATCTTTAGTTTCCCTTCCAATCCATATAACAAAGTTTAGTAAATGTGAATTTTAAAACAGGTCAAGAAATTAAGGATATTTATGCCTTGGCTTTACATCCTGACCTGAATTTATTCATCTCTCTATACAGATAATGCTATACATGTTGCATCATGCTGTATTTAATTACACAAAATATAGAAATATCCAGAAAGGTAATTGACACCTGAATGATTTCTGTATTCTTTACTCTAAATGAAACACGTCTATGAATCATGTCTCAAACAAGTCCCACTCTCCCAACTGTGATTTTTCTCTATGGGTCCAGTTTTGGGGTCTAAGAGTTTCCTCTATACAACTTTCTGTTTCTATGGTTGAAGACCCCTCTACTCTCTGGGGCTTTCAAAAATTCCTAATTAAAGAACCTTTCCTTTTCTTTACTTAGTACTTGATAGTAACCCCCTTAACTTAAAAGGTAACCCCCTTTTTGCCCATTTTTATCTTTTTATCCTTACTCCTTTTTCAATGACCAGCTTGGCTTCAGTTTCCAAGCTGATCCAAATTTTCTCCTCTGTGTCCATCCTCCATCCCTACAGTGCATGCCATATGATATTGGAATTATCTTTGTCGTGTCTGTCTCTCTCTCTAAACAAATATAAAGGCAGGTCCCATGACCTATGTACCTTTGTATCACCAGCATCAAGCAAAGTATGTGCACTAGTCAGTACACAAAACATTTAGTTAATTGAATAGAATGAGGTGTCCTGTCTTTTCCTCAATTCAGAAACAAGAAACTGCTACCTAGTATAATTCCTATCTAGAAAGGTTTATATCCCAGGCCTGCAGTAAATGGTATGGATGATGATGAGGATGATGATGATGATGATGATGGTGATAGCAAAGACAGCAACAGCGACCACCATCCACACTGTGATAATAGAGGAAATTCTACATGCAGGTTCCCACAATCTTACTCTACTGTTGATAACTAGAAAGATCCTGATTCTGTCATACTGAAGGGATCCAGCAGAAAATTTGGAATTTACTGTTAATTTTTCCAGCTGCCATCTTACCCTCTTCCAGCGGGTACCCTCACAGCACAGGAAGCCCATTGGTATTAGAATGCAGTAGGACATGTCCCTTTAAGAAGCTACTTGTATTCCTTCCTTCCTTCCTTCCATCAATCTGCTTCACCTTTTCCTGTGGAGCAGGAATTCGGTTCAAACGCTACATTTGAAAGTAAACAAGAATTTAGTAGTATGATGACACAGTATGAAATAGGTGGTCCATTTCAAATTTGTAATTTTCAGATGTTGCAAGGCAATTCATCATAAAGGGGACTCTGAGACACTCCAGAAGCACATTCACAGCACTGAGGCAGCTTGAGAGTGAGCATACCCAGGCTGGCCTAATGAAAAGGACAAGGAAATCAATAGTTTGCTAATTGGAGAAGAACTGTTATCACAGAAATTTCCCTACTGTTTAATGCAAATGCAGAAAGGACCCTGTACTTTATCAAGCTAACTCAGAGGATTAGGTGAAAGAATGAAAACAAACATGAGGAGAAAATGTGACTCTTGAATCCAGTGTTACACAATTTAAGACAAAACAGATCCTACCAGACAATATAAGCATTGCCCTTTTTCTAAGTCAGCACAATTATCACACAAAGGAAAAACAGTTGAATAGCACTTATCTCAAGATATTATTAAATCATTGCATTAAGGTGCATAGAGATCATCCTACAAAGCAGCGAGGAAATGTCTTAGCAATTTAGCTGCTCACATTCTGGAATTTTTTTTTTTAATATAAAGCTCACTATAGGTAATAATGCCTGTGTGTAAACCTCTAGACATCTGCCTATAGGACCTCTTCTACATCACACCTGCATAGGCACCTGACTCAACACCCAGCACACTATCATAGCGATGCACCATATCTGTATCTTTGTCAGCCAAATACCTGGATGGGACTCAGCTAGGTCAATACTTTATCACTTTGTTATAAAGTCATATAGACGTAGACTTTGCGCTTATGGTGGTAGCATTTTATTCATACATAATAAATAAAAGAGATTCTTCTGTGTTCTTGCCTTCTGAGAACAGAATCCCCATATTTGTTGGCTACTTGAAATTACCTGGGGCTTAATCTGCTTTCTTTTTTTTTTTCAATTAAATTTATTGAGATGATATTGGTTAACAAGATCATATAGGTTTCCAGTGTACATTTCTATGATACACAATCTGTACGTATATTGCATTTCTTTCTCAGGCCCCAAAAGTCAGTAGGAGAGTCATCCACTGAAGATTCCTTCCAGGTATATCTGGGAACCAAATACTGTAACCAAAAATTATAAAGGCTAGAGTCTGGAGTAGCAATTTTACCATTCTATAATTCATTGCTCAACCAGCTACTACACTGCCTGCCCTTGCTTCCAGTCCTGATATATCTGAATAAAGTTATGACTAAGTTGGCTTTAATGTTCCCCTCAGCTTGAATAAACTTGAAACTGACTTCTTCCTGACTATAGGTTTCTGACCTTCCTTTTCTCAGGGCCTTTCTTATTGTAAATTCTCTCTCTGTCCCTTTGAGAGGCAATTCTTCTCCCAGCCTTCCGCCAGTTGTATGACCCAGGAATGTCTTTCTCAGGGACCTGGGAGTCATTGCTTGGAAATGTAATCATCATGCAAGTGGGTGCCCCAAGCCTCTCAGTCTCTGTGAGAGGTTAGGAGCCTAATTTAGACAAACATCAATTAGAAAACACAGATGAACTAATCATACTGACCAAAGTATTCTTTGACATCTTCTAATAGTTTTCTGCTGGCTCATTCCAGAGCTTAAAACCTTTTGGTGTGAGTTTTTTTTTCAGCATAGTTGAGTTTAATCACTTTCCTCTGTTGCAATACTCTTAAATAAATTCTTCCCTGTACTTTTAACCCTGTCCACTGAAAAAAAAAATTTTCAAAGAGCAATTTACTCCTTTGCAGATATAGAGTTATATTTCTCACCTCTATTGTCATTCATCAAAAAACAAAAGAAAACCTCATCTGCTTTATTTATTCCAGAAGCATTTCAATATTGTATCTGCTTAATATGCCTGCAGAAGAGACTTCATATTTCACCTTAATATTCTTCTCAATACTTTTTTCTAAATATTAGAAGCCACTATATATACTGGGGCATTCAGCCATCTGAAGTTAAATATTCCAGTGTGATTAAGTTCTGGCCAGTGAGAGAGAAGAAGTAAGATGTTCTTTAATGGAAGGGTCATTCTCTTCATCTCTTCCACCTTGCTGCTCACTGGAGTGAAGCTAGGATTTCTGGGGTTCAACTAGTTATCTTAAAGCACCAGGTGACAGCAACATGGTGAGAATGGCAGAGCATCGAATTAGAAGCCTGGATCCTGCATAACCATGACGTGGCATACTAGCCAGGTGTTATTTATATTTACAGGTGAAACAAACTTCTATCTTTTATCGCCACACGTTTTTTGATTGTTTTGTGTCACTCACAGGTCGTTTTAATCCCAGCTGGCACTGGTGCCCTTCCCAGTTTTCCAGCCTTGCTGTGGAGCAGTTCTTACACTCCTCTGATAACTGCAGTGGCAACACGAGATGAGGAAGAGACACACACCTTTACTTAGTCTTCAGTTTTGAAATGGAAGTGTTATTGTTTGGCTGAACTAATGTGAACATCTATAGTTGATTTAGGAAGAGGTAACTGTTTACGATATTAAATTTCTGTACCTGTTTCCCCTCTATTTATTCAAGTCTTTGTACAAGTATGGGCATTATCATATCAGTTTTTTATGCTTATGAACCATTTAATAACGATTAAAGACTGTTTCCAGCACTGCGTGTCTGTTGTGTCCTTCGTTCCTGCCTTCATGCCCCAACACCACTGTCTGAGAGGAAGTCTTGAACGGAAAACGGACCAGTTGCAAATGCCACCACAGGGGCCCCACATTCCTGACCAGGATTATCACACAGAGGGGATGGGGCTCAGTCCTTGGCTGCCGCCTGCCTCATGGCTGCAAGGACATTGCTCAGCTCCTCTCTCCTCCTCTTGGCACAGATGTGTGTCCCCACCCTCTTCTCCATGAATTTCAGGGCCCTCTTGTCCTTAGAGACCTTGAGCAGCTCCATGGCATGCTGCTCATAGGGGCAAAGCCACGCACCTCTCGGATCTTGTCCCGCACGAACTTGGCGTGCTTGCTGAGGGGCCCATGGGAGCAGCTGTGCCTCAGTGTGCTCACATTCTTTGTCACTTGGTGGCCCTTGTCGAGGCCCAGGCCATGGGGAAGCAGAGAGCCATGGCTGCTGTTCCGCAGTGGCGGCTGTGGCGGAACTTAATTTTTCTTTTCAGATAGGTCTTGTATGCTACGTGAGAAGATTATTCCCAGGAATTTTATGCTTTTTGTTCTATGATCAAATAGGTTTTGAATCATGCCAATTCTCCCATTACAGGATAAGCTATTCACTCATTTCCCCACCCTCAACTCAGAACCCACACACAAGACTCACTTCATTTCCTAACATTTGTAAATATGATATGAGTTATGAAATCCTAAGTATTACTCAATTATTTTATATTATGTATATTAAATTTCAAATTATTTTTGTCATATGCATGCATTTTAATAATCATATTAATAGTGTATTTTATTTTTAAATGATTCAACATTAGCATTATTCCTTTTAAATCTTCATTTTTAGCTGATGGGCACACAAAGCATTTTTTATGTGTGTTATAGTATACTTTCTAAGATTCTATTTCTATTTCATTAGCGCACGAATGAAAACCTGGCCACTATTTTTTTGACACAATTCTCCACACTTTTACCACTGCCCCCTCTTCATTTGTATGGTTTTCTTTTGATATTTACTGTAGGACAGAAAAATTCTAAAGCATATGTTATTTTTTGTTATCCTGAAGGTAACCTCATTTTGTTTTTGTTTTCTTTTCTTCCAGGGTTCTTATAGCAATCTAAATTTATTCCTTCAGTATAAATATTTCTTCTAAGACTTAACCTAGTATGACTCTCTTTTCATTAACTTTGCCAGAATCTGATGAACTTTTGATCTCCTAACACAAGCCTTTTGAAAAGCACTAGCAACTTTTATTTTTAATGTCTTGATTCTTCAGGAAAAAGAGAGCAACAGTATTACCTTGGTGCAAAGAGCATTTTCCTGGAGTCAGACTGTCTCAGTTTAAATTCCAGTTTGACTATTACAAGTTCTGCAGCATAGAGAAATGTGCTTAAACTCTTTCCTCGGTTTTCTATTTATGAAGTGATGGGAGCAAATAATATAACAGACATTATGGTATTTTTGAAGGATAAAGGAGAAATCTGTACTATTAAAAACAAACCTGTCCCAGGGTAATCAGACAATATATGTTAACTGTTATAATGATCTCATTATAATATCTCTTTTTCCTTTTTCTTCTTCATTTTGGGAACACTTCTAAAAGTTTTCTTTTCTTTTTTGTTTTCCTACTGCATTGAACTTCTCAAGTCACTAACTTTCTTCAGTAAATCCAATATGTATTTTACTCAAACTTCTGCAATTTTAGTTTTATTGCAATCCACTCTGATCTCACCTAGATCCCTTTTCATCTCAGTTCGTTGACTTTATATCTCATCTCCTTGTCCCTTTAAGCCTGCCTGTTCTTTCCTTATGACATTATTGTCCTATTTCATAGCGTTTAAAATTTGATTTAATATATTTTTCCTGGATCCTATAGAGTAGACTGAATTTTAGAGGTGTTCTTTCCCATTCAAGGTGATGTTTGTTTCTCTTGCTTTTAAATTCTTTTCATAGAATTTGTTTTTACTGTTGTTTTTAATTTATCAATATTCATCTCCCCCAAATAAAAGCCAAGACTGTATCAGTATTTCCCAACCAACAACGTATAGAGATATTGCTTAGCTCTATTACCCATTGACATGTTGGTTTTTTTAAAAAAATACCTTATTAAATATAGATCGAGAAGGTAGTGGGATGCCTAAAGGTACTATCCCAAAACTTAGGATGTAAAAACTGTTATGCTTTTGTGGCTTTATGAAGAATGAGTCGGTATCTTTTCTGAATAACAGGAGCACATTGTAAAAACTATAATCTCAAATATGCACTGTTATGAATATATTCCTGCTCTTGTCCTTGAATAAGTGCTTTAATTTGGAGAACTATATCTACCAAGATAGATTTTATCTTTGCATTCCACATCTACATATTTACATGTTGCATAGTGAAAGCTAAAGCTTCTCAATTGGTATAGCTTTATTGGATGGACATTTCAGTACACAGTGAGTGCAAAACTTAATGCCTGTATGATAATGAGGAGGCTGCCCAGTTTTCAGGTTTAAATGGAAGCTTTTGACTCTGAGTTAATTATCAGTGAATGAATTTGTTAGCTAACGCCATGTAACAAATCACTTCAAAACAGCAGACTTTCACTCAGCTCACAATTTGCAGGTTGGTAATCTGAACCAGCTAGGCAGTTCTTGTCTCACAGAGTCTTAGTTGGGCTTTTTCAGACAGCTGCTGCTTCTGCTGGTAGCTCTCAATGAGCTAACATGGCCTCAGTTGGGATCATTCACTTCTATTCCATGTGTTTTTTCATTGTCCAGCAGCCTGGCCAGTGCTTGTTTACATGGAAGTACAGGGGATTCAAGAGTGCAATGTGGGTGTGCAATACCTCTTGAAGTTTAGGCTTAGATCTGGCACCGTGTCTCTTCAGTTGCATATCACCCACCAAATCAAGTCCTGGGTCCATCAAGATTCAAGGGTGGGAAAACAGACTTCACTCCCCAATGGGAGTTGCAGCTGGGTCACATTGTCAAGGTCATGGGCACAGAGAGAGATTATGAATTAAGGACACTTTGAAACCAGTTCACCACAGTGGAGAAACCAAGATACATCTTCTAATATTTTATTGCAGCAGGGCAAAAGTAATTGGAAAATTTCTTCAGCCCACTTTTGTCGTTCCTGTAATAACACATTTTTCTCCAAAGTTAAGCCATAGAACATTGGTGTTATCTTAGTTTTCTTATTCTTTATTACCATGGAAAATGTAATAGGATAGTTTATGTCAGAGATTGATAATACATGCCCTTTAAAATCACAGAATGACAATATGCATTTTAGAGAATAATAATTTCTTTCAATGTATGGATATGCTGCTATAGAAGTCCCACTTTTTCACAACAAATTGAAAGTCAGGAAGAAAAGACCAACAACATGTTGATAAAACAGCTAAATATAGTTCAGTTCAATCTTAAGTATATACGACTTGATCACAATAGACCTTGATTACTTGAGTCATATGAAGAAGCATATTACTCAGAGATACACTACCTGGAGCTATCCTGACCTGATGCTAATCTATCTCAACTTTGAACTGAGACTCTCAGGCTCCTCCTGGGCCTAAATCTGAAATTTCCATGGTTTCTAGACATCTGGACAATAATTTATAGAACATGATATAATCTTACCTTCTTCAACAAACTTATTTTGACCAGATAGTGATCAGAAATTGAAAATAGAAAATTCAAGTAAAATTTACAAAAGTATGCATTTTGGAATCATAAAATTTGAAAAAAGAGTACATTCGAGTTAGAATATCTGAGTAATTCTCATTACCAGTGGGACTTTTGGCAAGCTATAAAGTTCTCAGGCAATGGATTCCACATTTGAATGAATGAGATATGTAGATAAAGTGCTAAGTAGAAAGTCTAGATCATAGTGGGTATCTGCCAAAAAGTAATGGTAGTGTTTCATCGATCAAGACTTCTTGGAGTCAGCACAGTTAAATGATTATGAAATTTTGACCATACCGTTCTCCTAGATTCTTACCCTCCACATCCCTGCTAGTTAGTTTAAAGGTGAACAATTATGAGTAGGGATAGTTTTTAGATTCAGAGACTTATAACATTAGAAGTGTTTTCAAAATATGTAATGAATAATGGTAGACAAATCAGGCTGATTCTTAGTTTATCAGGAAGACTTTGCAATAGTAAATTTTCTCTGATTCTCTCTTACAGAAATACTGAGATACTTTAATGCCCTGATTGGTGTGGCTCAGTTGGTGGGCATTGCCCCCAAAAAGCGAAGGGTCACCAGTTTAATTCCTGGTCAGGGGACATGGCTGGGTTGCAGGTTTGGTTCCCAGTCAGGGAGCATGGGAGAGGAAACTGATCAATGTTTCTCTCTCACACTGATGTTTCTCTCCCTCTCTTCCTCTCTTCCCCCCGCCCTCTAAAAATAAATAAATAATATCTTTAAAAAATCCTTAGATACTTGAAAATAGCCTGTTGTTGCACATTCTCCAAGTACATGTATACTTGCAGTACTGATAATCCCATTCTGGTAGATGTGTCTTGAAATTTTAGCATAAGTAGTTGTAAAGCATTTTTTATAAATAGTAGCTAAATGCTGTAACAATAACTTGTACTTTCACCATCAATCATTTGATGATCAGAAATAAGATCTGTAAAATTAGTAGAGTGACAATTACATCGATTTTTAAGATAAAGCAATAGAGATTTAGGAGTTACTGTAATCTGTCTGACCTTGTGCAAATCACTGACCTGCCTCTTGAAACAGACTCTCTGATTCAAGCCTATGCCCCTTTGATCTACACTACACTTCCTCTTTCCATCAGGAAGCAACAAAGTTATCACCAGATTTAAAAACAAGGGGTTAGATACTGTGTTGCTTTTATCTTCACATTCTGAGAACACAAAATATAATAAAGGAATGTGAAATTAAATAATGATGTGAAATTGCACACTTTTGCAGAACTACAAATATGCCTAATTACCAAGTGTTTATATATTAAAACAAGAAACAAGAGAAAGTTACAAAGAGTTAATAAAACTCTAAGATAATCAGCTTGTATTATCTAATTTAATTTGTAATTTTGTCTCTCCAAATTATGAATTCATAACACCCAGATGCTAAATACTCAATTCATTAGTGAATGAATGTTCTAATTAAAATATGATTGAGTTCTAGCTTGGTATTAATACATAGGTAAGACTCAAGCAGTCATGTTTTAAGTTTGGGTAATATTCTGGTTGAAAAACAAAACAATAAAAAATGCTTAGCTTAAAAAAATCCCACAACTGAGTAAGTAATGTTCTACCAGTCAGCAAAAGTGTAACAATATTATATTCCTCAGGGTAGAATTGTCTTCAGTTCAGTGAGTTTTCACTTGCATTATTACAAAGCACTTTTTAAAGAGTGTTACTGAACTGATGCTGATTTAAGATCTTATATGCAATTTTGGCTAAAAAAGGCAAGTCAGTTGAGGACAAAATCTGATAAAATGTTAGTGACACTTCACTTATGTACAGGTTAGATTTACGGCAGCCTCATTCATGTAGAACACAGCTGTAACCAGGGCTTTAGTGATCCAGACCTCCGTGCAGTCATGTCTGTCAGAAGAGTCATCATGTCACTCTAGGGAACACGGGCTGACCCAAATTAACCAAGTATTGGGGTGTCCAATAAAGCTCTACCAAATAGATGTAGCATAATAGATTTGCAATCCAACAAAAATGAACGTCTGGTTGGCTGTCTCCACAAAAGCTAAACTCATGAGTCAGATGCTGGTACAAAGGAAAAGACGTTTCATTTAGGTGATGTGCAACCTGGGAGCATGGCGGACTCCTGTCCCAAAGACCATCCCCGCTCTTTCTGCCAGGGCGAAAGTACAACCATGTCCTCAGCAGGGCCGAGACAAAAACCTGTGTCCAGAGTTCCTGCTCCATTTTAAAGTACAGTCCTTTGGAGTCCACAGGCAGCTGCTAAGTGGTTTTACTCTCTATCTGGTAGCTCATCTTGTTGTTCCCAGCAGCTGTCCATTTCCAGCTCCCTCCTAGAGCCTGCCTGTGGAATCTGTATGGCCATGGGCCACGTGTCTGCTGGTGCCACATGGTCACGTGCTCCTGGGTAAGAGAGCACAAGAATGCACAGGCTAGTGTATAACCAGGTGGGCAAGGCAGTGAGAGAGAGATGCTCCCTCCTGGAGGCCCAGCAGCCATGTGGCCATGGAGAGAACAAGCAAGAGCCATGGAGAGAGTAGGCATGAGCACTGTGTGAGTGCAGGTCATGAGGAAGAGAACTTCTTTGTTCCTCTGGGATTATATTAGCTAGGATTTAGAATGGACCAGGTACTTTCTTACATGACCAATCACTTTGCAAACTTTCATGTGCTTCAGGTGGGTCCACCTCCCAACCAAACCCTTCTTTCCCCAGGCTAGACTGACAGGGATCTTTCATCTTGAACCTCTTCTGCACCATTTTGGCTTGTGTTACACATGTATCTGCCTTCCCCTGGTCCCACCCATGAAGTCTGGTACCAAAGTGGGGAGGGGGCTTTTTCCTCTATCCACTTATCCTGCTTCAGGTGTTCAGTGTAAGAACCTCCCCCTGCTGCCATCTTTGCCATTGGGGGAGTCTCTCTGGTGCTTTAACTGATTGCTTTATGGTAACAGATTGACAGCAGCAAAAGAAGTTAAAAGTCCTACAAAAATAAAACCATAGTAAATATGGCCAGCAAATCTAGCACTGACGTTTATAAGAGAATTTTTGCTAATGGGCTGTGTTTTCTGTATAAGAGAGCAAGAAGAGTTGTAAATGGTTACACTGTGCATGCTTTAAGTATTCAATTTTCAAAATAATTATTTAGAATATACCCTTGAGATGTTGAAAAAAATGAGGTGCTATCTTATTTACATAGCACGCTGACTTTTTTCAAAGATTTTTAAACATTTTTTATTTATTTATCTTTAGAGGGGAAGGGAAGGAGAGAGGGAGAGAAACATCAATGTATGGTTGCCTCACATGCGTACCTTGCTGGGAACTGGCCCGCAACCCAGGAATGTGCCCTGACTGGGAATTGAACCGCAGTCCCTTGGTTCACAGGCCTGTGCTCAATCCACTGAGCTACACCAGCCAGGGCAGCACGCTGAATTTTTGAAGAACATGGAGATATTTAGTCAAGTAAAGGTTTTATGTATGCTCCCATGAAGTTTATTTATCCCATCTTTTATTTTTTGAGGGGAAATGTTGCATGAAATTAACACCAGAAAACAACACTCAATGTGGTCCGAAACGCTCTGTTATAACGGGAATGCTGCTCAGTCCAGCCAGTATCATACAAGAAGCTGGTGGAAGACGCCCTACTCATACATCAGAATCTGATCCTGAAGCCTGGCATGAAGGGCGGGTACTGTTGGGCTCTATGCTTCTTATTTCTGCTCTGTTATCTCTTTCCCTTCATGGCAACCTCTGTCACCCTTGTTTCCTCACCTCTCCGTCCATGTGCTCTGTGCCCCGTGGACACATCTCTTCCATGATCCTTGATGGCTGCCTCTCCAATGACTAGAATGAACCCCTGTTCTTTTTCCTCTTGCAACCCCATAAGATGCACCCTTACTGTGCAATGATTTCCAGTCGAATTGAAGACTTAACAGAAGAAATACAATGAAAACATGACGGCACAAGAAGACTGCTCAAACCAAGTCTTAAACCAAGGAAAACTTTCTTAAAACTAGTCACAAAACAGAAGCAAGAGTAAAGGGTATATAAATTTAATTAAATAAAAACTTTAATTTCTGTTTCCCATATATATGACAGAAGGGATCGATATAAGTAGACTAACAAGCCAATAGAAAAATAACCAAAGGTCCAAACATAGAAAAAAAGAAATATGAATATGTCATAAGCATGAAAAATTGCTTTTCTTACTAATAATTTATTATATTATTTACAATCTCTACACATTTGAACTGGTACCCTCTCTTTGGAATTTAGTTAATTGAGAATACTGATTTTGTATTTAAAGGCACATATCATTCTTCCTTTACCCTATAGATATATTTGTACTTAAATGCAAATATATAGTGGGTAAATTTTTAATTACAGCATTTTATCCTATCTAAAAAAAAAAACAAAACAAAACTATAAGCAACTAACAAATCTGTCATCATGGGAATGCAAATAAAAAGTTAAATACCTATAAAGTGAAATACTATGTGGCTGTTAAAAAGAATGTAGATCTATATGTGCAGTTATAAAAAGGTCTCCAAAAACTTTTATTAAATGAGAACATCAAAGAATAGTGCATTAATGTATTAACTTGTTTTTTATTTCTACATATTAAGATACTTGACATTGAAAACACTTCTGGCTGGGGAGAAACTGCCCTTCCAAGGACTAGTCAATTCTTACAGACCCCACTAGAAGAGTGCCTTTGATATGCATGCCAACCATTTCAGACCATCCTCCTCTCTCTGGCTCATACATCCTAACCATAATCTTCTCTGGGCATGGTGCTGGGCAACTTGGGCGCACTCCAATAGACCCAAATTTGCCAGAATTATTCAGACTAGCCGATACTAAACTGGTTAGCTTGCCCAAACTTGCCTTTCCTGGGGAAACTCCAATAAAGGCAGTTGCCTAAGCGTTCTCGTCCATCTCCTGTCTTCTGCTTCCTGATCAAAACCTGCTGTTCCTCCTCTGGCTGCGTGATTAGACTTGCCCCTCATTCCTAGGGAAATCCTGTGTAACAACGAACTTTTCTTTCTTTTTTAAAAAAATATTTTATTTATTTATTTTTTGGACAGAGGGGAAGGCAGGGAGAAAGAGAGGGAGAGAAACATCAATGTGTGGTTACTTCTCATGCACCCCCCTACTGGGGACCTGGCCTACAACCCAGGCATGTGCCCTGACTGGGAATTGAACTGACGACCCTTTGGTTCACAGATTGGGGCTCAATCCACTGAGCTGGGCCTGAACTTTTCTTTCAATGGCATTGACCTCTGTGTGTTGCCACCCAGTCACCTTTATATATTAAGACCTGGCACAAAACAAATATATGGGTACATTTATGAATGGAAAGCTTTAAAAAGGATATATAAGAGCTTTGGGGAATGGAAATAAAAATCTGAGATGGGAGAGAGAAATACTTG
This sequence comes from Anoura caudifer, assembly GCA_004027475.1. Lineage (NCBI taxonomy): Eukaryota > Metazoa > Chordata > Mammalia > Chiroptera > Phyllostomidae > Anoura > Anoura caudifer. The sequence goes on from PVKU01005023.1 coordinate 76,297, forward strand.
TATACTACTTTGGACAGTTCGGTAAAATTTTTTTATGTACTGTTTTCATAATAATAAAAAATCAATATTAAGATGACTCTGACTGGACTGTGGGGAACATAGTGGAGAAGGTGGAAGAGAAGGAAGAGACCAGCTAGACTTTACAGTGTGCTAAGTAGCTAAGACAGTATAGCACACTAAGGAGATGATGAAGAGGAATAATGGATAGGTTAGAGGCATGTATTAGTAGTACAATACATAGGACTAGGACAACGAAGGGGAATTAAGAATTGCTTTAGGATTCTGACCCAAGTAATTGAATAGAGTACTGTTTACAAAAATGTGGAAAAAAATAAGGGAGCAGTGTTAGAGGAAATGCTTAGATAATTCTACTTTTAGGCCGAGAAGACTGTATGAAGATCTGCCATGGTTTAGTTCTTTCTTCTCTTGGGAAGAGCAGGAATTGATAAATGCTCTCCATTGTCCCTGGCAGAGGATGCTACAGCCACACACAGCTCTTGCCAGAAGATAATTTAGCTCTGATTTAACAAAAAAGAAAATGAGAACATTCTACAATACTCATATGTCTCCCTCAGGCTGAAAAAAATATATATGGTTTTTACCATGTGAAGTTTCTATTAAAGAATTGGGAATTGCTTTTATTGCTTTAAACGAGAAAAATAATGTTTTAACTGGTTTCCCTCCCTAGTTTTGTTGAGGTAGGCGAGACATATAAAACTGTATTTATTTAAGGTGAACAATGTGATGTTTTGCTATAAATACATTTAACAGACTTTCATCATTGTCAGTCAACTGGTTTATGAAAGGGCAGTGGGATCATGGTCAGAGTCAGTTTCTCTTTGAAGCAGGTATCAGCTTATTACACATCTTGACCAAGGAAACCATACTGATTTCCCCATCTAAAATGGAATGGTTTCACGTTATAAGAGAAAATTGAAATCAACTGTCAAACCATAACAGTTAGGGTCTGAGAAACCACTGCAAGTTATATCTGATTATTTCATAGAATAAAATAGAAGTAGAAAATAAAGGGAACATGTTGGAAAATCCTGGACTGATTCATGCTATTTCTCTGCTTTAAAGAAAACCAATTATTTTTTTAGTTCTGGAAAGAAAAAAAAATCTAACAATCCCCAATATTTGCAAGATACTTAAAACCAAGCAGCCAACTAAATAAACAAACAAACAAAAAACCACCATGAATTTCAGGAACTGTCTTAATATTAATTTTGTTCCTGTTAATAATAAACACCCAGTTGGAGAATCAAATTTGAAAATGGATATATACCATTTATCTAGACAGATATACATTTGTTGTCAGTCAACAGGTATTTTTTTATGGTACCACCTTCATTTTTTTCAATTGTTGATTCTCCTCTGTTTCTTGCTGTCTTAAATTCTGAAATTGCATTATTTTTCTCTTTGCATTATGTGATTACCTCTTAACAAATCCATTATATTTTAATATATTTAACATTATCAAGTAGTTAGTATAGTCAAAAAGCTATATAAATATATATGCTAAATACAATCAAGTTATTAACAGTGTTTATCTTTATAATGTTTCAACAAATATATCTTGATTCTGTAATGAAAAACAGAAATCATTTCCACTTAAAAAAATCTCCTATAATCTTTCAAATGCTTTAAAATAAAACCTATTTTATTGAATGACATTAGCCTACTTTGAGCAAAATTACTCCTAGGCAGTTAATTTAAATTAGCATCCTTATTTATCCAGTTTATTGAATGAATAATGATTGAGTAGCACCAAATATAGCCTTAGTATTTATCATAACTCCTGGCATAGATATAGCTTTACATTTTCATTCTCAATTAAACTTTTTCTAAAGAGAATAATTGTGCTATTTACAGGCAGTTTTCCATGGGCTACCCTATGTTCTCAGTTCATTGTAGCAAACTAAATACTTTGCTTTAGGTTCTTCATTTTAAACGTGCGGTTATGAGTTCTGTTTAAGAGAGTGGCTTTGCATGTAACACCTCACGCCTGTTCTCTGAACTTTTCTGAATACAGTGCCAATCACTGCACTAGAAAGGCAAAGATGGGGCAGTTTTTGCCCTTGTAGACCTTATAGTTACAGATTTATTTGGAGTATTGAGAGGGAAGAAGAAGGACGCATATCTAATATAACTGCCCAATATAGAAATCAAAAGTATGAATACATGGTTAGTCAACTCACATAACTGACCACTAGAATTTAATGAAAATGAAGCAGATTTCTATGATAAGTAAGATATGTTGATAGAAAAACCAAGTGGTAGAGTAGTTAGGCTTTATATAACGTGTAATAACTGATTAATAGAGTTGCATAGCCATGTGCAATATAAACTTTAAAGTGCAATAATAAAATAGTGAGCCTGTCTGTGACTAAATAAACAGAACATCAACAGCAGTTAGGTTTTCTCTGTGCATTCCTCAGTCCAGTCCCCTGCCTCATTCCCCTCCACAAAGTACTCACTATCCTGGACTTCTCCTTATTTTTCTTTATATTTTTCTACTTATGTTTTGCCCCTAACCTGAACAACAGAATGCTCAGTTAAACTTGTTTTAAAATTTCATAAAAGTAGCATATACTGTATTAATCATTTATGTTTGCTTATTTTCAATCAATATTATTTGTAGATTCATGTACATTGATATGTCTATTTCTAGTTCACTCAGTTCCACTACTCTCCTTATAATATTGTGTTACCATTTTATTTTTCTCAACTAGTGTTAGCAAAGATTTGGATTATCTCAGTTTTATGGAGTTAGAGCAATGATCTTATAAACACTCTTATACATGTTTCCTGGTGGTTACGTACAAGAGCAAGAAGTAGAATTTCTTCGCTTAGAATATGCATTTATGCAACTTCATGCAATAAAGAAGTTGTACATTCCTACCAATAGTCTATGAGATGTTACTCTTTATCCTTATAAATAACTTGTTATTATTAAACTTTACAAATTTTTGCCTATCCACTATTTGTATAACAGAACTTATTATAACTTCAATTTGCATCTTTTCATAGATCTTTTGTCCAGTTTTTCTGGGTTGTTCTATTTATTTGTATCTGATCTTAATAACCACTCACCATTTATGTGTGAGCAAATGCATTCTACAAACTGGCTTCTTTTATGATTTCCTGTATATGGTCTTTTGAGAGACATTCTCAATTGTACTATAATCAAATGTACTGATTTTTTAAATTTATATTAATGCTCTGGGGTTTCTTTTATCCTGAGAAAATCTCTCATATATTCTTCTGAAGCTTTTATTATCTTTAAGTTATATGGGTGTATTTTCCTTAGAGCCCTTTTCTGTTCGTGGGCACTGTTATATTCTTCCCTTAAATAGTAAACGTCTCACAGATACTTAATTTAGATACTTATTTTCAGTGTAATATTCAACCGTATTGATCTAGCTGGACTGAGCTCTGAGCTGCATCTTCCCAGAGGCAAAGTCTAGAAACTCTATCTGCATGCCCTCTATTTTTGTTGAAAGTAACAAAGCGATGAACACCAAAATATGCCTTTTTCTGATTGTAAGAAGACTTCAGAATTCAATTTTTTCTCTTCCAGCTAGAACCATGGTCATATAATACCAACTTATTAACTCCCCAAGTCTTTCTTTTAAAGATTTTATTTATTTATTTATTTTAGAGAAGGGAAGGGAAGGAGGAAGAGAGGGAAACATCAATGTGTGGTTGTCCCTCATGTGGCCCCGACTGGGGACCTGGCCCACAACCCCTGCATGTCCACTGAGACACAGCAGCCAGGGCACCCTCCCAAGTCTTAGTGGCTTTTTGGTGGGGCCAGGAATACTTCCGTTTGTGAAGATACTTTATGGCCATTTGGCTTTCAGGCACTGTGGTTTTACCAGTTCTTCTCACTTCCATTCATCATCCCATCATATCACAATGTTTGCACTCATGTCCAGTGATTTAAAAGAAATTGTTATCATAACATTGTTCCCTTACTTAAAGGACTGTCCACAAATAGTAACTATGAGGTCCTACCTGATTTGGATATACATACTCAGTCTACTGCACTCCCCACTTCATTTACTCTATAACATTTACATTGGTTTTCATTCTGAACTTCAACTTTGCCATGTTTGATCATATCAAGGGTTCTATACAAGATTTTCTTTAATTTTGAAATGGAATTAACATCTCTGTACCTTCAGCAAGCTTTTAGTCAAAATTCCAGTTAAAAAAAAAAACACAGCTGACATAGTAAATACTAAACTGTAGTTATTTCATGATATTAATGAATTGTTTGAAGTTACGTTTTTGCTATCTATACTAAATGTAGAACCAGTGAGAACAAGAGCTTAATCATATCCATGGGGCTTATCCTGTTGTGTATCCTGCTATGTCTAATATGGGAGAGAGGCATGAGAATTATAAGTAGTCTGTCCAGAAAATATTCAGCTGTATACTTTGAAAAATAGAGACATTTATTGAAGGAAGAGACAAGATACAAGAAACATTGCACACAGAACAGTGATGCCTCAGTCCCCTTCAAAGTAGGCACTTTGGGACCTCACACAGTTACCCCAATTGCCATCCGCTGCCCCGACGTGTTTTCCTGAATCTCATCAATTCAGGAAAACTCTTCCCTTTCAAAGGTGATTTTAGTCTTGGGAAAAGCCAGAATTGCAGTGTGCCAAATCTGGGCTGTAGGGGGGCTGTGTGTCACCTGGGTGATATGATGTTCCTTCAAAAACTGCACAAGACATTATGCACATGTTGTCATGATGAAGCTGCCAAACACCAGTGGCCCATAGCTGTGGCCTTCTGAATTATCCAAATAGCTTCCATGAAGTAACATTGAAGCTTAATGCCAAATATGATGTAAATTCATTGCTCTACTCAGTCATTTTGAAGGTGATGGCCACACAGTACTCATGCTCACTCAGCAGCATCTATCACTCCCACTGAGTAGTACAGTGAAGTTGTCACTGTTCACACATGTACATTCCAGTTCACTCTCCTTGGCTGCCAGGCTACATCGATGTCACAAAAATTGTTCTCATTATATTAAAAATAGCTGAGCCCTGGTTGATGTAGCTCAGTGCACTGAGTATGGGCCTGTGAACAAAATCACTGCCAGTTCAATTCCCAGTCAGGGCACATGCCTGGGTTGCGGGCCAGTAAGTAGTGCATCAGAGGCAACCATACACTGATGTTTCACTCCCTTTCTTTCTTCCTCCCTTCCCCTTTCTCTAAAAATAAATAAATAAAATCTTTAAAAAATAAAAAAAAGGTTGGACTTTTTCTGGATAGATTTCATATAAACTAAAAGCAAATACAGTTAAATCGTGGTCTGCTCTGGGTGCTGCCAACATGGAACTTGGCTGACCAGAGATGGCAGCAGACCATGAGGAGCCTCTGAAACAAAAAACATTCCTGCAAAGGTTGATTAATAACTACTCATCCATACCCTTATCATTTACCCATACCATAAAAGACAAACACAAGGCCACAACCTGTACCTTGTTAAAGTGACAGCTAAAACTAATGTTCAGCCCCATTCTTTTCTTCCCTACAGCCTGTGATTTTCCACAAAAATAAAAATAAATAAAAACCCACATGTAGGATGGTGATAGGGTGCCCCCTGCCTTACTTCTAAGGAGAGACCGCTGCTCTGTGGGGTAGTTCATTTTTTATTCTCATCTTTATTCTTCTGCTCTACCAATAAACTTTAAGTCCTGATGGTTCCACAGCTAGTGTCTGAATTCATTCCTTCAGGAAGCCAAGAACCCACTGAACGCAGGACAGGACACCCCACGCCTGTGCGGGTGAGGAGAATTCACTCTGGTTCCGCATCATGTCCATGAGTCTGTTCTTCTAGGTGCTCAGCCCTCATGTGTTGACTGAATAAATGAAAAACTGTTTGAATAAATATATGTCTAGTTGAGAATATTTGACAATTGGAAGCTGAGAAAAAAGGACAGTTAAGAATAGTGGATACAACCCCTGCTGTTTTCTTCCAAGTCTGCATTGCCAGCCTTAACCAGCTATTGGTCATGCATAACCTCCCATCCAGCATTCCCCATCCCTCTGGTAACCTGGTGACCCCTCTAAGCGTTGCCCCTCTAACTTGGTTGCTGGTAATACTGGAATTTTCTAAAACTCTTATTTCCCTCAATTTCACATTTCTCTTGGGAAAAATAGAAATATATGACATCAAGAAGCATTATTTTTTAGTTTAGTCCAAATTATATCTTCATATATTCTTTGAAATAAGTAATAGTCAGTTGGTACTAATTCATATTCTATGTTCTTATAGGGATTTCTTTTCAACATGTTGCTTCTTTATGTTTAATTTCTTAAATATCTGGATGGTAGGTTATGTATAAGTTAAAGGCATCACAGTTGAAGACATCTAGACAGGGCCATTTTCATCTGAGTAGAAAACTTTCCATTTCTGTCCACAGTTTTATAGAATCAGAGACAACTACACACAATTATCATTCATCCTTTAAAGCTTATTACTTTAATAGATACATTTCAATTGCATTACTTTTAATTTTTAATGAACTGTAGTTTCTTACCTTCCTAATAAAACATTGCCCTCAGAAAAAATGCCTTTATAGTCTTGGCATGATCATGGGTAAAGATTTCTTTCTTTTCTTCTGAATACTTTATTTAAGGTTAGTTCCAGTCCTTAGGTACACCTTGAACTTGTTTTTTGTTGCCTTTGTGGTTAATAGTTTCATTACTAGGCTGAAGATTTATTGTTGGTTAACTGCTAAGCTTCTAAAAATACTTAACTAAGCATTTAACCAATATAATTTTGTACCCTTGAAATACTTCCTATAATTAAACAGAGTTAACAATGTTCTTAGAAAGTCATCTTCACCCTATACCATTTCCCTGCATAAATGGGCTATAAATTGAAATATCTGTTATTACTATTTTACTCAACTCTGCAAATTAATTAAAATTTTACTATAAAAATAGGTTCCATCAAAGTTAAAACTTTATGCAAAAAATCTATCTTAGTGCAATCTACATCATGCTATTATTTTCAATTATTAAATATATCCAAGAGCAATGGGGAGAATTGCTACTCTGGACTTCAATTGGAGCCACAAAGTCACTGAATATGAAATTGTAAGAATATTCAGAGAGACCAAACAAGCCACATTAGTGCCCTCATGTAAATGTAAAGGAAGAGGTTAATGCTAGACAGGTAACAAAGCATATCCCAAAAGGGTCTGCAATGGTGAAAGTAAATGTGTGATTATATTCATATACAAAGATCTCAAACACTAAAATTCGGTCCAAGTACAAGTACAATACTTCCTTACCACAGAAAACAGGAAGACAGATATACTCTTTTACAATAATAATGTAGTTTTATTTTCAAAACCTAGACTTGGCCTCAATAATCTAGATTTTTTCTTATTATTGTCAGAGGAATAGAGTGATAGGAACAATTCTAAAATTAGACTTTATTTAGAAAATCTTCCACAAAGTATCAAACAATTTCATAAAGCAAGTAATAAATAATATTTACAAAAGTATTATGTCAGGTAATTTACTGAGGCAGTTTTTCTCAGGATCTGGGTAAATAATAAAAAAAAAAAACCCAATATATCTGTGGTAACATTTTTGAGATATTTCTATGAGCATGGTCAGCACCTATTACTACCTGCCATAGAAATCCTCCGAATTCATCTTGTTCACACACGGAGCATTGAGGACTTATTGAAATCACTCATGTACTGAACTGAACATGAACTCTCTCCTAATGCCTGCCTTTCAAATAAAAATCATGGGATTTTCAGAAATAGCTTTGTGGAACACCTTATTGCAGTTTTCACCAGAGTTCAGCACATCATCCTCAATACATGTGCAGCATCATATATAAGAAGGCATAGAGGGATCCCCCAACAGTCTGACAATTTTAAGTGATTCTGATGAGAACATTTAAATAATACAAAGGGGAACTGCTCACAAAGGGGCAGGCACACTAGTGTCCCATATGCCTCTATGATAAAAATGCAGAAAGAGCTGAGATTTATAAACTATTTCTAGTGTAAGAGGCTTCATATAGAGTTCTACATATAGAGAAAGAAGCAAGACGTAGAAGCGCTGGCCCTAGTGATTGGGTAGATGAGATAACATGAATACATGAATGGATTCCACAAAGTATAATTATATATCTATTATGTTTCAAGGAGAATGATTTGCAAAAGGGAAAGTTTATTCCATATATCAAAGCAAAACTAAGGTGCTAGTTAAATACATTTGGAGGCATTAAAACAACTTGCAGGTATAAATATCCAAATACTTAAATAATCAGGGAGAATGGGGAAACAAAGTGGGTTAATTCTAACATTCTAATCTGATCTCAGACTGGACTCTCAGCAAACAGCACTCATTCTAATCCATATTTGTCAGATCACATTTGAAAAAGTTTCATTCTGGAGGTCAAAACTAAATAATAAATGATGAAGTGTATCATGTCTACAGGGAAAAGGAAGATGGAACATCCAGAAATCATATCATTTGAGAATGGAAACTGTGATACCTGACTTTAATACAGTTAGTACAGACCTAATCATCCTTTAGAAATTGAAAGGCTGGTATGTAGAAAACAATTACACTCAGTCAGAAAGGCTGCAGTTGCAGATTTCAGCATAATGGCATTATAGCTCTTATAGCAGTTGAAAAATGTAATTGGCTGCCTTATGAGGTAGTAAAGTCCACATCAAACCTTTAAGCAGAATCTGGATGGCCACCCGTAAAGATTCCTCATAGAGCATTTTGAGTTAGGTGGACAGTGTAGCTATCCAAGTGCTGTGTACTCTGTCAATTCATGAATGCGATTTGCATTGTATTATACTTGCAAGGGAGTATATTTCTATTATATTACACTTGTTGGACTATGACCAAGATCATATATCAGTAATATGTCTTCCAATCACATGTTTTTTAAAAAGCTTTTTAGTAATGAAAGTATTATTTAAAAAATTATTTTTAGAGAGAGGGAAGGGAGAGAAAAAGAGAAGGAGAGAAACATCAATGTTTGGTTGCCTCTCATGTGCCCCCTACTGGGGACCTAGCCCACAACCTGAGTGGGAATCAAACCAGCGACCCTTTGGTTCGCAGACCCATGCTCAATGCACTGAGCTACACCAGCCAGGGCGCAAAGAAATTATTCTGATTTGAAAATATGTACTTTATAAGAACTGAGATATATGGCAATTATCACTTTTTAATTTTATGTACAGCAATTAAAAATTTTGGAGTTTCATATTCTTGGGACCTCTCCATTTTTAATAAGAAATCTTTTTCCGTCCAATCCAGGGAAAACAATGAAATTGTTTACTATAATTTAGAAACCAACAAAGATACACCATTAAAATATTTCACTGCCTAAAAGTTCAAATAAATCTTGACAATTTGCGTACCAAAACATTATATCCTGATTGGATTTTTATAATTTTTTTTTAACAATGTCCTGCCTTCAACATTGTCAGGCAGTATAGTATAGTTAAACTGGCCAAATCTTAAAAAAAAAAAAAATAGTTTACTGTTACAAAAACAAGTTTCTTACAATCTGTTGCCATTTTCCAAAACTTTATGAGTGCCTTTTAATTTGCCTATTAGCATACACTTAAAACATCATATTTGTTTTTGCATTTAGTAAAATAATAAAAAATACAACAGTACCTATAACCTCACACATATTTGTTAGCTTTTGGTTTGAAAACAGACTTAACGTAAAGAAGCATTAATGACTTGAGATGATTTTATGAAAAAGGCTGCTGGTTTTGCTCTGCAAAAATATTTACACTGATATATACACTGTTGATTCCCAAGGGGGAAAAGAGAGCATTTTAATACAATCATGAAGTTACATCAGCCTGAAGCCAAAACAAACATATATATATGGTTTCCCTTAACAGCAAATTTATAGTCAGAGTTGAGAAAAAAAGATCGTATGTGTAAACATTACCAAATTTCTGTCTACTCCATCTACCTCCCACACTCCACCAGAGACCTCTCTCTCTGTCTGCAAGGGCAGGGGGCCAAGGAAGGCGTTGCCTTAGAGAAGATAGGAGGGGCGTGGCTCCCAGCAACATTTCCTACAGTTTGGAAGTACCTCACTTCCAGATACATGGTACTATATTTATAAGCAGGACCAGAAGGGAAGGGTAGTTGTTTATTTTCTCAGCTAGTAATTACTTCTCAAGAATGATAATGCTGCAGGAGTATTTTTCTTCTTCACCAGATTCCAGTTATGCTCATCCAGCATAGCTGAGAAGGGGCATGCCAATTCCTTTTCTATCTTTTGTCCTTATTGTTGCTTTCTTCTCTTCACTCCTGCACTCTCTGCAATCTACGTGGCTTGCTTCCCTATAGCAAGATCTGAAGACTCAGGTATTTGGAATTATAGTTCATGTTCACAACTCTATCAAATTAAAGAATTGAAGCTATTTGGTATGGATTTATTCACTCCATTTCCTTAATTCCTTATTTCTTGGGGCTTTAGAAACGAGGGCATGATCCACTGGACATGGTTGTATGCAAAGAAAGAAACAGTTTACAATCCCTCCCCCCAATTCTAGCATTATTCCAGCTTCTGAAAGTTACACAAATTACACTTCTTTTCTCTCATGTGTAAAAGGCAGTTATTCTAAGTGATGTACCTGTTGGTAGAAATGTTGTAAGGTTTGATTTTTAAATAGTAACAAGTTTACAGTAAAAAAAATAGGAAGCTATTTACCATTATGGATATAAACAGATGTATTATCAAAAGGAAGGTTGGTGTTAACATTTTTAGCTAGTGGTTATATTGTGCGCAAAGGTACTGCTTTGGTTTTATTGTGAACCAGATTGTATGGCCGCAGGCAGGTGACCTTTCACCCAGATGAGGAAATGAGCGTGCTGGCCTAGATGATCCTTAAGGTATCGTTCAGCTTAAAAATTCTAGTATTCTTGTGAGTTCTGGAACAGGTTACATACCAGATATTTATATTATATATATGTTTATGTTAATAACTTATAATATAGTAGCACATTACACATTTATATTGTTAATATTATAAACTTATAAATACTATCAATGTATTTAAGACCATTTAAGTCAACCTTATAGATGCGTGACATCATTCACAACTAGAAATGAAGAAAACTCTAAATCACATTCGTAAAGGAAAGCTCTACGCAAGTTCATGTAGACAGTTCTATTGTGTACAACACTGTGTACAATAGATCTATAGAAAGGCATTTTACTAAAATAAAACCTTACAAACCGTGAATACGATTCTCTAGTTATCACTGCATTAGCCTGTAGAATACAGAAAACAAAGCCTGCGAATACTAATCACTCCCTCTAAAATCTGAATCAAATAAACAGCTAGAAGATGTGAATGTGTAAACGCATCTAGCTCTAGAGGGCACTGCTGCACTGTGCAGCCACTTGGGTTTATCTAGGAAGGGTGCAGCGAGATTTTCATTAAAGGGTTCTGCAGGCTTCGGATACAGAAGAAGCACATAAACTATTTATAATCAATTTAAACTTTGAGAAAATTAGGTAACTGTGTAAAATATTTATACACAGTTTTTGGAAATGAATGTTTCTTTTGTTGGTAAGAATATCTGTCTTTCTGCAGCAACTAATTATGGTTGCAGTTAGGAGTGTTTTTATTAACTTTTACAGTCAAGGTCTCATGAAGGACAATATATGTCACTGTTATGAAATTATTTAAAGCATTCTGCCTTGAAATTCAAACTTTAAATACAAATGGCATGATTGGTCCCAGGATACTGCAGTCTTTCGATTGGTTCTGCTAATGCTCTGTATAATTATGTAAACTCAGTGAATTGACACAAGTCATTTTTAAAAAATAAAGAACCTCAAAAACAATGGAAATTCAAGATAATCCCAATGGTAAGTAACCTCATGTATATTATAAAGCAGTGAGGAATGAGAAAGCCATATACAGAAGTCAAGATCAGCAGTCTCATAGAATTTAAGAGCATTTTTAAACAATACCTTGAGAAATAAGTTATACCATTTGAATTATTATATAGACTATAAATACTTAATAAAACATGCAAATTTAATTAAAGCCAAAATCAGGATATGCAACTATTTATATTGAAGACTGACAGGATTTTTTAAATCTGTATATGAAAGCTCAACCATCATTCATCATTAAAGCACTTAGAAAAGTTAATTTGACATTTTTAAACCAAACAGAGGTGACTTCCAGAGACCAAAAATATTTTAGGTTAAAATTGGAATCTTATTTAGAGTAGGGTAACATCTGGTCATTTTCTAGGTTATACATAGATCACAAAAGGCATAATGAACACTGTATAAATAATTTAGGTATTTCCCCTTAATCACTATGCATATATGGCATGATTTTCAATTTTGATCAATTGATGTAACAGCAATGTAAAGAAGGGCAGATTCAGGGGGGTAATGTAGAAGACTGTGTGGAGGATTTTGCATAATAATCCAGAATCAAACCTCTGGACTTGAATACGGAACAGAGGTAAATTTTTTGAGATACGTTAGGAGATACAATCTAGTACGTAAAGGGGCAGAGTGCTGACAGCGTGGATTGACTGGGGCTGTGTATGACGGTGGAGGTGCTAACTGGGAAGCATGTTTATATCCTGATGTTTGGCCAGGCACACAAAGATGTACTTCTTAAAAAATACTAACATGTAACGTGAAGTAAATGAACCTATCATTTACATTTTCCTCAATTTATTTTGATTAGCCCACAGATAGATAATTTAGAATCCCATAAATACACCTTCACTCTGAGAGTAATAACCTAACAATAATTCTTAGCTACAAAGCTTTGAGGACAGGTTTCAATGCAGTTAAACTCAAGCAGCAATTCTGCAGTGAGCTCTTTTTTCCGTGTATGATTCTTCCAAATCAGAGGCAATCTTCCCTATATGTTCACAAAGACTAACAATAGCAAAGTAAAGACAAAGCTCCATGACTAGGGAAATAACATGAAATAATTTTATATTAAAGATAGGTGTTCACTCTAATCTAAAAAAATCAACCTACAATCAACATAGAATCCATGGACATCCGAGTGAACATGTGTTCAGATGACTCCAGCTGCCTTTCAGGATCAGTTCCAGTTTCTCAACATTGTGAGGGGGAACAAGCTACCCCTGCTGTGTTCTGTTGAAATTTCTGACCCACAGAATTTGTGGCATAACGATTTTTGTCGCACGAGGACGTCTTGGGGCAATTTGTTACTGAGCCACAGTAGAACATCACATTAGGTCACGGCAGCGCTACCTCATGCCTCAACTACTAAGGAAACTTCCTTTGCCATTCAAACCATCAGCAAATCTACAGTCTAGAAAAACACCACAAATTCAAGGATTTATTACCATCCCAATGGTTACCAAAATTGTTTCCCTAATTTCACTCCTGTCCCTTATAGTCTGTTTATCACAGTGGCCAGAATCACCCAAATTTAGCATATACATCATGTTTCTTAACTGCTCAAAACTCACTCCACTTCCCAGTCACATTTAAATACTTTCTGTTCTAATATTCCACTACACATTTTCTTGTCCACTTCTGCTCCAGTGACAGTGTTAGTGGAATATACCAACTTTATTCTCACGCAAGGACTTTTGTTTTAGCTGGTTTCCTTGCCTGAACTATAACTCCCCAAATACTTTTCTGGCTACAGCCCTCATTTGATTTATGTTTTCTCCAGTACCACCTCTTCAGAGATGCCTTCTTCACGCTAACTAAACTAATTAGTTAGGTAAGGGATGCAATAATATTCTTTGATTCCTCCTTTTGCCTTTTATATATAATTTATCTCTAACAGTCAGGCCATATAATTATTCATTTATCAGTTTGTTGCTCATCTTCTCCACACAGAATATTAGCTCCATGGTTCATTTAGTTCTCATTGTATTCCCAGAGCTTAGAATACAACCTATTGTAAAATATTTATAAAATGAATGAATAGGTAAATGAATAAATGATGAATCTTCCTGGGGAGGGAATAAACAGTTTGTCATCTCTAGTCTACCAGAAGGCATTCACAAGATGGAATGAAATTCTGGCTCCTCCTTACAGCATCTGTGTACTTTATGGATACTCTTCTAAATACTTCTTACTTCAGGTTTCTCACCTAGAAGATGGACAAGTAATAGATGTTCCACATACATTATTCTAACGTGAAATAAAGTACTTAGCTCATTTCTGGCAATGCAGTGAGATTTGAACAAATACGAGTGTCCTTTCCCAGAGGTATGTTCATAGCTCATGTATCTCCGTCAGCCCTGGCTGCAGCTCCAATACCCAACTGTACAACCGTCATTAGCGTAAGCCCTGCCAAAGGGTGTACATTTTATCCTGAAACCTATATGGAGTCGAAGGAGTTTAAACTTCAGTTTTTTAAGATCTTCACCTGAGAACATGCTTATTGATTTTAGAGAGAAGGGAAGGGAGGAAAAAAGAGAGGGAGAGAAACATCAATGTGAGATAGAAACATCCATCAGTTGCCTCTTGTACATGCCCTGACCAGGGACCAAACCCTCAATCTAGGCATGTTCACGGACTGGGATCGAACCCATGACCTTTCAGTTTACAGGATGATGCTCCAACCAACTGAGGTACACTGGCCAGGGAAAAGGAGTGTATATTTTAAATGCTGAGGGATTTTAACATATTTCCCTAGCAAAAGGGAGAAATGATATGATTAATACAGTGGGGCTTGATTTTCTTTTTTTTTTTTAATTTGGAGTTTCTTTTCTTTTTTTTAAATTTATCTTTAGAGGGGAAGGGAAGGAAAGAGGGAGAGAGGGAGAGAAATATCAATCTATGGTTGCCTCTCGTGCATCCCTTGCCGGGAACTGGCCTGCAACCCAGGCATGTGCCCTGACTGGGAATTGAACGGCCATCTTTTGGTTCACAGGCCTGTGCTCAATCCACTGAGCTACACCAGCCAGGGTTTGATTTTCATTTTGTATCAGTTATCTGCACTGGAAATCTTTCTCCCAGAGTCAACAGAGTATTGGTCCCAAGTATGTATAGTATGAATCAGAAAAGCTTTATACCGACAGAGATACTCATGTAGCCATGCTTCAATGTGACAAAGAGAGTAATATGAAAACCGGACCTCTTTAAGGTGCCCTGCTTTGTGTTGATATTGCAGAATCTTCAAAAGAGAGATGTGAATAAGAGATATTTGAATCAGAAAACAGGACCTTTAATCATCTTGCCCATCATCCTGTCAAGCAGGTTTTCTTTAACAAGTTCTATGATTTACAACATATATGTAAAAAAAGATATTTTTGACTAATATCACTTTTTTAGGGACTAAGACTTAATATGTATTTTATTTGATATTTTTAGTACTTTCATAGTTGCATAGGCCTAACATTGATTGACTCTTTCAATAAGTTTGTCTTTAGTGAATTAATTCTTCTTTTCGATATGTATACAATACTAATTTTGTCTGATTTACCATCTTGCACAATGACAGTAAAACAAAGGCTTTCCAGCACAGAATCTAGACAAGCTCTATGAGATAGGACTAGCTTATATATGAAAATAAAGCCTCCAAACTTTGTTTCCATTTTAAATAATTGAAATGAAAAAAGTCAGTGCCAAAGGTTGATGGTTTGTTAGAAGTTAAAACCCTGTACATGAAAAGTAACGTTGAAAAGTCAGATATTTTCCACTCAATTTGCCTTAATTAAATCACTGCCTTTAGCCACTCTTTCAATGACAGCCAAAAAGGAACTATATAATTGTTCTCCAATATTTGTCACAAAATAATCAATGTACCACTCAGAATGTGACAACAGTTTTATGTGATACAGTTTTATATATGTTTATATTCACACATATAAAGCTTTTACAAAATATTAAAATTATGCTATATTAAATGCTTAGGATTTTATTAACCAAAACTTTTAGAAGTGATTACTAGAATGTAAAAATAAATGTGAAATATATATATAATATGCTATATAGAAAATAACTGAATGCTGCATATTCTTACTAACCAGTGTAATGAATAAAATCAATTTGTAACTCAGTAGACTCATCATAACAGCTAGCAAGCAGGTGTGTAACAAGTGGTTGCCTTGGCAGTTACAATCTTTGCAATATTAGCAATGGAGCAATGTGGAGGGATTGGTGCTTCTTGAAAGTCATGAGACAGTATGGCCACCAGCTGTACATGCAAATCTTCAAAACACCAAGCACTGTCTTTTGCGTGGATACTGTGACATCATTTTACTTAGTAGGAACACAATATCTTAAATGTCCTCCATATCTTGAAAAATGTCTCATGCTTAATAATAAACTTGAAAGATTACCATTTTATTGTAGCTGGGTCATGGGGACCTTTTGGAGTCTCCATTGCTGGTGTGAAGTAACCCCTTGAAAGTTCTAGGGAGTCAAAAACCAAGCAAATTTAGGAAGGCCTTCATTGAACTCCAAACATTTAGCTGGGGAGCTGATACACATTTTTGAATAGCTGAATAAATGACTGAACTGATGTGACCCCCAAAAGAAAGAGATTAATTACAAAGCACTCCAGGTAACACAGACACCTATGAAGAACACTCTGTTACTGATATATGATACTCTGCTGCAAGGAGACATCAGAACAGACAGTTTGAGACCCTCAAAAGAGTCATCTCTTTCTTTTGCTTCATGGATTGACAACTGTTAAAAGAAGGAGATGGTGCTTAGATCTTTGTATTTGACCCACTGCTCTTCTCACTCTACAAACTTTCCTTAGTTGTCTTTATTCACTTTTCTGGTTCAATCTGTTATTTTTATATTTGATATTTTCACACTTACTTTTCAAATGTAAACCATTACTTTAAGCCACAGACTCCCTAATATAAGTCTGCCTGCTAGACATTGTGGCAGACCCTTCTGCGTGGTGTGGGCCCAGCTCCCACTTGGAGATGCACAGGACCCACGCCCACAGATAGGTTCTCTTGTGGGTAATCAGGTGGGCAATACACATAGGCTGTTTTGAGGCTTGCTCTTTGCTTCCCTTGAGAGAAAGCCATGCTGTCATCCTTTTTCCTCCACCGGACTCGGTAGTCTGTGTGTATGTTTTAGTTCATCCATAATGACACGGACACTGCTAGCCGGTGTCTGCCTCAGGGCATATGTAGCTGGAGGCTTAATTCTATGAGTTCAAATTCTGCATATCCCGAACAGAAATTTTTATTGCTATTTATATCAGACATTTATAAGCACTACTTGAGATCCCCATAGCCTCACTTGCTTCCAGAGGGTTATTCCTTCCAGATTTGGCTGCAAATTCTTCTCTCTTGCAGAGGCAGTCATTTATGTGGCCTCCAAGACAGCACTGTGAGACCAAACCATCAGTCCAATTTACTGCCAGGAAGTATCCAGCCAGACCACACAATCTCATATAAGCTCTACTCCACTCCCCTTTTTTCCTCTTGATTCTTCTTAATCTACTTGAAACTCAGGAGCTAAATCCAACCATTGTTCTAAATAACAGATGCATCCATTCCTCTCTATTTCTGTCCATGCTGACTTGTTTTAGGAGCTCACTTTTTCTTGGATGACTGAAATAGCCTCCTTTCTGGACTCCCTAATTCCAGTCCCATATCTTCACTTTTAGGCTCTGTTTTACATGGAGTACTGCAGCTGGTCCACCTAAATGCTTATTTTAGCACACCCCTCATTCTCAGCAGCTCTGACCTCCTTAATCTTCCAAACCTTCACTATCTGCTCTGAGCTTACATTGTGAGGCTTATCACTCAAAGTTTCTGTCTTGCATTTATGCTCTAACACCAAACATGCCATTTAAAAATTTTGTATTTCTTTATCTAGTAAACTTTTCTCTATTCTTCTGGTAAACTCTTCCTTTAGAACCAAGTTCAGGCATTCCTGCCTCAGTAAATCAAATACGACCTTCCCCAAGCTGAGACAGGTGACTCTCTTCTGTGCAACATAACACCCCACTTGCTTTTATATCCACTAGAAGAGTGACTTGTGTTTGTTTTTCTTTTGTTTTGTTGCACCCAACACACTTGAGGAATGCGATACTCACCCACCAGTTTCTCACTATGGCAGGGATTCTCATGGCATTGGAAGCCTCTACTTTCCCCCAAATGTTAGAAGTTGTTTCAGATTCTGAAAGAGGGAGACCAGGCACAGTTTCTGATTCTGATATGCCTGCTGTCTGGTACATTTGGGCATTTTCCCTTCCCAGGGTTTCAGGGGTACAATTCCATAACACACCATCTGCATATTACGCTGTATGTGTATAGCCCTAAGTCAAGTACCTTCCATTGCCATTTATGCCCTCTTCCCCTTCTTTTTTCTCTCCCTACTCTCCTTCCCTCTGGCAATCACTACACTGTTGTCTGTGTCCATGAGTCTTTCTTTTTTAGAACCTGATCTTTGAGTTTTACAGTCTCATAGTAAGCACACGGGATTTTCTGAGGTTATGCTACATATACCTAATAGAGCCACATCGTCAGAGTCTGCAGAAAAGCTGAGAGGTGCGGGATGATGGTAATCAACAAGTCTCTTGAAGGACCAGAAGGGACTGTCTGCTGTTCCAAACAGTATCTGCTGTAGCTGAATACTATCTCTGGGAATAAAGGCCAGGGCTGCTGTCTCTCTGACCAGGACAGAGCCCAGCATAGCTGACTGTGTGCTACTAAGCCACACCTTGTACCTATTCTAGATGACTTTCCCTGTGTCTGTTGATATCTTTGCATCCATCACCATCACTCTTATGGCAACCAAGGAATATTTATATCATTGTAATTGCCACTTTTATGATAATTATCTGTCAATGTGTTCTCCCGGTAATATGCTGTGAGTTTCTGAATGACAGAAACTCTTCTTTATTTATTAGCTTAGCAAAGTTAAAATATTATAATACTGAGAAATGAATAGGTAAGTATAGAGGACTGGTGAGACAGAAGCTGGAAGAATGCAATCAGCTAAGGAAGAATGTTCAAGGACAAAAAAAAAATTCCTGATACTTTAGCTAAGAATTTAGAAGCCTATATTAGTTTGTATAATCCACATTGCTATAAAAATAAACCACCAAATTGCAGTGGCCTAACAGAATCATTCAATTTGCTCACTTAGCAGTTCAATGCTGGTGTTCTCATTCAATGGGATTGGGGGACAAGATTTCTCCGTGAGATAATTTATGATCTTGGGATTCTTCCATCCTGTTGCTCTACCAGTAGCTAAGGTCATACAGTCCTCTGCATCCAGCCCAAGGTGAGGGAAGAAAACAAAGGGAAAAGAGAGTGTGGAAGAATCGTGCATTTCTCATAGGCATGGGTCAGTGTCATCGCTCACTCCTCTTCCTGTTGCATTTGTAGGAACCAGTTTAGTGGTGTCCCCTATATAAGAGAGTGGCAGATGTTTCCTGTAAAGAGCTAGACAGTAAATGCTTGTAGTGCTCTGGGCCATCTGTCTCTGTCAAAACTACTCAGCTTTGTGGTCATAGATGAAGGATTGGGTATGGCTGTGTTCCAGCAAAACTTTATTTATGGCACTGAAATTTGAATGTCATTTAATTTATAAGTGTCACAAAGCATTATTCTTTCAAAAAATGCCCAACTATTCAAAAATGTGGAAAACCTTCTGTGTTTCTGGGCTCTGCAAGGAGGTGGTGGCTGACGTTAGCCTGTGGTGGCAGTTTGCTGACTGTTCACCTGGAGGCAAGGTAGTCAGAAAAGGTGTCACTGGTTTGACTGCCGCCTTTAGTAAAAGCTCCACATGACTTTGACAGCAGGCTGTGCTTCTCTGGCCACTAAACATCCACACATGCCCCTTTTCTCCTACAGTACACCCAGTCCCTTCCCAAGAGATATAGCACAAAATCTCATCTAGGCTTGGCATTCAGCTCAAAGGCAATAATTTCTAGGTGATGTTCAATCTTTTCCATTGGGTCTGGGTGTAGCCTCTTAAGGTCTGAAGAGCTACAAACTCAAAACAATCCTGACCCATAATATAAACCATCGGTGTAGGGACAGGATAATTGCAAAACAAGGTCTGTTCCAAAAGGCAGAAATGGGGATACACAGCAATGATGAGGAGCAGCTAAGTTATCAGTTGTGATACCTTCTTTCCGCTTTGGTACCAGAGTTCCTTGATTAGACCGATTCACTCGGGGAGCAAGTTCCCTGTCCGTTGTCCTGCCTCTGGTTATGTCTGAAACAGGCTTCCTGCAGTGTGTGCTCCTTGGGGAAGACAGAGCCCTCATAAAGTGCTTCATGCTGGTATAAATTTCGGGCCCTAGAGATATTTTAGAGTTACAGTTGTTGCTGTTTGTTTGTTTCTATTGAGGCCTGTGGTTTTCTTGGCAATATACTTCCATTATCAATTAGGAAGCACTGATCTATTTGAATCTAGTCTGGTTCACATTAATAACAATGTGCAGTGTTCTTTCCTTGGCCTAATTCCCACACTGGTTTTATTATTGTTTTTTTTTTACTTCTCTTATATATTTATCTCTCAACTTAATGACAGCTACTTTGGGGTCATCTGAACATAAGTTTGGAGGGGATGGAGCTTTCTTTGAATTAATTTTTGCTGTACAACTTAGTCATTATAATTCACTGATATATATTATATATTTACTCATTATGTCATTATAATTCACTGATTTTATATATATATATATTTACTTTAATCCTCACCCAAAGATATGTTTATTAATCTTTAGAGAGAAAGGAAGGAAGGGGGCTGGAGAGAGAGAGAGAGAGAGAGAGACAGACATCGATGTGAGAGAGAAACATTGATCAGTTGCTTCCCATATGCTTCCTGACTGGGAATCAAACCCACAACCTTTTGGTGTATAGATGACTCTCCAACCAGCTGAGCCACTTGGCCAGGGCTCACTGATATAAAATATCTTAATAAGCCTATGTTGTTCTCTTTATTATATATTCTTAATTCTTTGTTTGGAGGGGTTCTAGAAACAGTCAGCTTTTCTAAACTTTAGAAGTTTCAGTCATATGTTAGATTCTTGAAGTCCTTCCCATCCAGTAAATGACAGCAAATGCTCTTCCTAAACATCATAGAGCAGAAATCAGATGCTACTTCAGCTCATACTTCATTGAAGAAGAGTAGCTCATGAGCCCCACTTACAATGGATGCAAGGAAAGGGGGGCAGTTGAAAGGACTAAGCAAGTTTCTTCTTTGCTCTGCAACTATTTCTGTGGGGCAATTCTATCTCATGAAGGGGGTGCGTAAATTGTTTCATTGCAAAGCTAGTAGAGAATTTAACTTTTATTCTGAAAGCAATGACAAACATTTGGAAGACTACCATCCATTAATACCAAAACCAGAAATTGAACATTGACTATGTCTACAGCATCCAGAAGCCTGAGGGTGATGAGGTGCATGACATTTCCCAGGCTCACAGCAGGTTTGAATCCATGAGACAGCTTTGCAGAGACATTGGTAATCATCAACACTGCCATAAGTGCTATTATTTCAAAATAAACAATGTTTCTATTTTTCATAATAATAGAACATGTTATATATTACCAGAACCTCAAATAGTAACATTTGAGAAAATATTCATATCAAATTTTACCCAATATGATTGTATTTGTATAAGTAAATCCAACAGTATGTGTTTCATTCTAGGACTAAAAATAGTTTCTTATTCCTGAAAGTTTCATTTCCCAAGTACTGAAATATACTTTAAAATATAAATGTTGATGTCTTTCTATTGTCAAGGACAACTTACAATACATGAAGATATGAATGAACCAGGAATAGAACAACAGGAAGTTTCTACACTGCAGAGAAATGAAAATATATTTTAGTTAAAAAACTTATACAAAATAAAATGTTCAATTGGGATAGAAATGAACCTAATTTAAAGCGTAGCAAAATCTATGAATATCATATTTGTACTTTAAGTGTCTTTGCATCTAGTTTTTAAAATTTATTTTAGTATATTATTTTGTTTATTTTGTTCTAGGAAAATCTATGTTCTTAATGAAGGTAGCACATTTGAAGTCCTTATGGAATGCACTATTCTTTTAATTTTTGTTGAATTTATCGGGTAACATCATTTAATAAAATGAGCATTACGCTTCTTAGATGACTATTCTCCTAGCTGATCGCACATGTAGTCAGATAAACACATGCGAAGATGGCTAGCTACCGACGCGGAAGCCCTCTCCGCGTCCAGGCATGGTGTTACGTGCATTGTCTACACACGGCTTCACTCAGCCCTCCTGTCAACGCCACGATGCTGTCATTACTGTCCTTACTGTACCGGTAAGAAACTGAAGTACAGAGAAGTTAAATAACGTTGTTAAGGCTATGTCCATAATAAGCAGCAGAGCTGGACTTTGAAACTCGGAATATCTGATTTACTTTAACTCCTTTACCATAAAATACACTCGCGTGGCTCAAACCCACTTCCACAGAACCAGAGGCTCAGCCCTCTGTTCCCCATCTGTGTCACACAACAGAAGCAGTCCCTGCGTTCAGTGTGTTAACCGTATTTTTGTGATTAAATATGTGTAATAAAACATTTTAACTTGCTTTTAGGGAAAGAAGTGTCTTTATTTGTGAAATACTAGGGCAGAACATTTAATTCTGAAAATACAGGCCCTGGGGCATGGCTCAGAACTAAAAAATTGGTATATTATGAAAGTTAATAGCTCTTTCTAACATGACAGAACAAAAATAAATTGAGTTTCTAGAGCGTGAGCTGTTCAGGGTTTCCAGAATAATGAGATAAGGACAAATTCTAGGGAGGGCACACAACTTAGAATCAGGTTGGCACTGAGGCCAAGGGCAGATCTTTAAGAAAACCCTGACGTGGGAATGGGCAGGGGATTTCTAAGACCAAGAACAGCTAATACTCAAGGTTCATATTTTTGCCCTTGTTACCCTAGTCTCTGAAATACTTGACCCTTTTTTCCTGACAGTCCCAGGTGTACTTTGGAAAAATACAGGAAGAAGTACTATGTTGATTTTTTTCATTTGAGGAAGAACAAGTAATAAACAATTGCAATGAAAATAATAGCTAGTAATGACAAAGTGCATATTAAGTATTTGGCACTATTCAGGAAAAAAAAGAAAAAGTACATGTGAAACCATGCATCTCTAAGAGCAACACTTCATGCCTGGTGTGATTATTACCATCACCACTTACAAACGAAGGAAGCACTGAGTTACACAGATAGGTGGTGCAGCCACCACTCCCTGTGTGGCTCCATAGTTCCCCTCTTCACTTTTCCACCTGATTGCTCTGAGCTTGAAAATCAGACTGCAGGTGCCATCAAGGAATCAGTTTGCTTGAAGAATATAAGTAAAGAGAATATGATAAAAGCCATGCATTTAAATATGAGTTTCCTAGTGCTCACGGGGAGGACAGATTGTGCACATGCATGGACTCAAGTCACTGTTAGACACATCAGAGGGGATTCTGGTTCCACAAACCTGGTCACTCTGCTGCTAATGTTTTCAGAGTGGCCACACAGCACATGTACGCATGCAAATATGCAGTCAGTCACCTTGTACGCTGATAAAGCTCAGATAGTCAATGAATTCAATCATTAACTTACTAGATCTGTCTCTAATATATCTTTAGACACAAATCTGCCTCCAGTCTTGGGAAACTTATGCATCTATTCATTTTCCAACATTTAATCATAAACTTTACCCATACTCAAAACAAAAGAATCTTGAAATATGTGATGAAATCAGTCATGGAATTCTAGAGAAGAAAATGATTTTAAAATATTGTGAAGTCAATTGAAGATATTAAAAGTATCACAAGATATAAGGGATATAAAAAATTCAGTTATGTTTAGATATACTAACTATGCACTTTCTAAGTTTTATTTATTATTAAGACTGTTAGGATTATCTAAATTGGATATGGAAAGTGCATAAATAAAAAGCTCTTATTTCTGTGTGTGTGTGTGTGTGTCTGTGTATATATGTGTGTGTGTATGTATGTGTGTGTAATATATATAGTTTTATCCCAAAATTTAAAGATACTCACATAATTTAAAGAAAAAAGAAAAACACCCAAAATATCTTTGATATATGGGAGTGAGTCTAGCTGTACGAGGAGGTACAGTAGGCCCCCTTGCACCCAGGGCATATGTTCCAAGACCCCTTTTGGATGCATAAAACCAGGGAGAGTACTGAGCCCTTGCTATGTTTTCTCCTATATGTAAGTACCTATAATAAGGTTTAACTTACAAGTGAGGTACAGTGTGAGATTAACAATAACTACTGAAATAAAACAAGTATAATAATAAACTATAATAAGAAGCGTGACTGTAGCCTTATTCAGTGACAGAAGGGTTGCCTGAACACAAACACTATGATACCTCTACAGTTGGTCTGATAACTGAGATGGCTACCAAGTGACCAATGGGCAGGGAGCTCCTACAGTGTGGATACTCTGCACAAAAGGATGGCTCACGTCCTGGGCATAAGAGAGTGCAATGTTACAAGATTTTGTCATGCTACTCAGAAAGGCACGCAATTTGAAACTTGTAAATTGTTTTTTGCTGAAATTTTCCATTTAATATTTTCAGACCGTGGCTGACCATGGGTAACTGGAACCATGGAAAGCAAAACTGCATAAGGGATATATCTATATATACATATATGTAAATATGTGTGTGTGCATATATATAACATGCATACATTTTTTAAGTATATAGTAGATCATCTCTACATTTTCTCTGTGGAGCTGTAAAACAATGGAATTTATTTAAAATACAGCTAACACATTTTCCATAGCATGACTTTATGAAGCAAAGTTTTCATTATAGCCTTCGTTTCAAATCTTAAATGATAAAAAAAATACTTGCTATGATTTATCTCATCAACTTTATAAAATTTAACATATCTTCAATATAAATCTATAAATTTAAAATAAATTTCAGTAAACAGTGTTAGGAAAACTGGATCTCTACATGCAGAAGAATAAAATTAGACCATTATCTTACACCATAAACAAAAATCAACTTAAAATAGATGTAAGACTTAAAATGTAAGAACTGAAACTGTAAAATGCCTAGAAAAAAATAGAGAAAGCTCCTTAATATTGGCCTTGGAAATTATTTTTGAACAGGATGCCAAAACCTCAGGCTACCAAAGCAAAAATAAATAAGTGGGACTACATTAAAAACAAACAAACATCAACAGCAGCAATGCTTCCGCATGGCAAGGGAAGTAATCAGGAGAATGGCAACCTATGGATTGGAAGGAAGTATTTGCAAACCACCTATCTGATAAGGGCTAAATATCCTACATCCATAAGAAACTCACACAACTCAATAGCAAAACAATCCAATTAAGAAATGGCAAAGGACACAGAGAAACCACCAACCCTAACTGGGAGAGACTTGTAAAGATGCAACATGTCCATAGCTACAGAGCCACCTGAGAGAATTCCAGAGAGAAACTCTAGCTAAAACTGTCGGAGGCACTGGCAGGCTGTGGTCAGTCCTGACAGAGGGACTTTGTGCTATTTGGGGAGGTGGAGCTTGTGGAGAACTGGCCCAGGGCTTCAGGGCTCAGTGCTGCAGTGAGGGGGTTGCAGTGAGGGGGCCGCATAGAGACTCTTTTAAAAGAGAAGCTGAGGCAAGACCCAAGACTCAAAAGGGATGCTATGCTTGTGCACGTGCTTGCAGCGGCTCTGCCAACAAAGAAAGTGTGAAAGTGCAGTTCAGTCCCAATGAGTCCAGCTGCACAGGAAGAGCAGACAGTGTCACACGGAAAGGACTGTGGGATCCGACCCAGTGTGGCTGGTGAGCAGGGATTGTGCACAGTGGAGAGTTCTGGCCTGAGTCTTACGTAAGAGCAGCAGGCTGGAGACTGGATGGCCAGGAGTTGAATGCCTCAGATTCATTGCAGCCAGGCAGGTCCCCTCGCAGGCAGCTGTGCCCAACCCTCACTTGTGGGATTGCAGGCTCTGCAGATTAGTGAGGCCAGGCTCAGGAACCCCCTGTTTGGGGCACATGCCCAGGGGAAAGAAAGAGGAGCTCTAACAGGGCCCTTTCTCTACCTTCATCAGACACCATGAGCTACACTGGATCCTTGGGCCCTGATCCACTGAAACCAATGGAGCAGAAAGATTAGAGACAGGTGCAATAAGGGGTGTTCAGGGCCTCACCCTGCCTCAGCTCTTAGACAGCTCTCACCAAACAGGAAAGAGCTGTCCCTTTGACACAGATTGGCCCCTTACAGGGAACAGACAGCTAATTAATTCACCAAAACCCATACGTTATTGGAAATGATCTGGGACAGACCAAGACGGGTGGTAAGGGGGCAGGGAAACACTCTTACCATATTCCCTGAAGGCCCCCAGGGGTGACCCAGGGATTCTACCCTCCCGGTCTCACCAGAGGCCTTCTCTGGAGGCAGGTGGAAGTAGTACTGGTGGTGCTGGACGTTAGGTGAACCACTCCTGGGCCTTACGCTGGTGGAAAGCCAGCAGGGCAGAACAGTGGGGGCCAGTGAAGCCTGAAGGAGACAGCCACAGACTCTGGACTGCTTGTCGTCTCGAACAGGCTGCCTGGGACTAGACTAGGACACCATCTGACGTCAGCAGGGGCGGATCCAGGAAGAGAACACAGTGGCAAGCACCAGAATCTGTTTTGACAAATTCCACGGCAGTCTTCATTGTTTGCATTATTTTTTCTCCTACATAGCTTTTTAATATTTTTTCTTTTTCTTTAAGTTTGTTCCTATGATTTCACTACTTTTTTATTTTAGTTATTTCAAATCTCGTATTTTACTCCTGCCTTCTCTTAGTCCATTTTGCCTTCTTCTTTCCTCTTCTTACTGTTTTACATTTTAACTTTTCCCTTTCTATGACTTGTTTCTATTTCAAATTGTTACTCCTCTCTACAGCCTCTCAAAACCTTTTTCCTGTTATTATTCATCTTACATTCTTTTTCTCATTCTTAGAATATCCTTATTCCTTCCCCACCTTTGTTAATCTTTGCACCATATGGTAGTTGTTGTTGCGTTTGTTCAATTTTATTCCTAGATGTTCATTATTATTGTATTTCAAATCTCAGATTTTACTGTTCACCTTTTCTACTCCATTTTGCCTTCCTCCTGCCTTTCTTTTTTCCATTTTAAATTTTACTTTTTCCCTCTCTTAGCCTGGTATTCATTCCTCACATTTACTATTTCTCTATCTTCTCAAAATCACTGTTCTTTCCTTTAGACATCTCATAAGCTTTTTCCTTTCTTTTTTTTCATTCTTATTCCCTTTCCACCTGTGTTAATCTTTGCTCATTTTTCATTGATATTGCTGTGGTAGATGTTTTCCTTTAATTTTGTTCCTATATCTTTAGAATTAAAAAAAAATTAAACCTCACACTATACTCTTTCCTTTTCTTACTCCATTTTGCTCTCTTACCTCCTTTTTTATTTACAATGTAAATTTTCTTTTTTTTCTTTGCCTTGTTTCTATTCCCTACTCTTATTATTTCTTCTCCCTCTACCCTCTCAAAATCATTTTTCTTTCAGTTAGTCATCTCATATTCATTTTTTCTTTCTTACAATAGTCTTAATCTCTAACCACCTTTATTAATATTTTCTCATTTGTTGTTGATAGTGTGGTTGTGGGTGGGGGTTATTTTTAAGGGTGTGGGTTTTGATTTCTGCATTATTTCATTTTGTTCTGGCAGCACCTGTATAACACATACAAGATGAGGTTTGTGGTGTGACTCTCAGTCAGACAGCTGAGAGAACTCACCAGAGAATGATCCAACAACAACCCAAACCCAATTACAAGAGAGCCGACATAAATGGAATAAAGGACATCCCATGAACACCCAGTTCAGGAGATCAAAGAGATCGCACCACTGAGTCCCGCAGGACTCCCATCACAGAAGGCCACTCCACAAAGACGGAGTCAAAGCAGATCAATCTAATACACAGACACAGACAAGAAGAGTCAGCTAAAATGGGGAGACAAAGAAACAACCCCCAAATGAAAGGAAAGCAGGAATTCCCATAAAGAATGTTGAATGAAACTGAGGCAAGTAATCTATCAGGAATGGAGTTCAAAATAGTGGTTACATGGATGCTCAAGGAGCTCAGTGATAACTACACGGAACTCTACGGAAGCAACAAGGAACTTACTGTGAACTATATCAGCATGAAAAAGGACACAGAAACATAAATAAAAGCCAGGAGGAAAATGAAGAATACAATATTTGTGAAAGACAAATACCATATGATCTCAATTATAAGAGGAGCATAATGAACAAAAATAAACTAAAGAGCAAAATAGAACCAGAGGCATTGAAACATGGAACAGACTTACAGTGACCAGAGAGAAAGGGTGGGATATAAGGGTGGGAAGAAGGGGAAGGGACTAGTCAAAGAACATGTGTGACTGACCCACAGACATGGACAACAGTGTGGGGATTGCCTTGTGAGAGCAGGGGTTGGGCTGGATGGAGGAGGGCAAAGGGAAAAAATTGGCACATTTGTAATAGAATAACAATAAAAAAATAAAATAAAAATCCAAGTTGAAATAAAAGATGATGTATATGTATAATCAGACTTTTAATCTTATATTTCAACTCTAGAGTTGATGACAACAATGTCATGAGTTAAAGAAAAGGGTGAGGAAACTTAGAATAATGTTCATTTCTGCACAGTCTGAAAATTAAGTTTGCTCAAGACTTGACCTCTCTCCCTCACCCAGCCTAATAAAATAATTAAAACAGGCTGTTGCTTCTGTGAATGGAAGTCAGTCTCTGGCATAATCTGTAAGATTATGGGGACATTTTCATTTGGAAGATAGGATTGGCCTTATTTAAAATAAAGATAGAATTTACAAGGAAACTTTAATAATGACTTAATCTTCATTTTTGTTTGATACCAAGTTGTTTGATGTAGGTAACTTTTATCTCAATCATGTTTTCAGAAATACAGACAAATCACATTTTTAAAAGAACGATTATAATTTTATATTTTGCTAATGCCAGGTAATGGAACTTCAAGAAATGAAAAAAATGGAAAAGGACATAAACAGGCAATTTTTCAAAGAAGACATATAAATGGCTGCAAGTACATGAAAACTTACTCAACATTACTAGTCATCAGGGAAATACAAATTCAATCCACAGTGAGATATCTCCTGACCCCTGTCAGGATGGTCATTACAGAAAAAAAAAAAAAGACAAGTACTGGTGAGGCTGTAAAGTTAAGAGTGCCTTGTAAATTAGTATAGCCATCATGGAAAATAATATGGAGGCCCTGCCATATAAATAGTGCATAAGATTTTCCCAAAATTCTAATAATTGATCAAAAGCTAAAATGTTAACATTGGCAACAAATACCACTAGTTATTTTCTTTGAAGTGACAGACTCATTTTGTTTTTGAGAAAATATTTACCTAATACCTTAGGTTGCCTAGTTTGAATGTTAGTTGTTATTTCAAGTAAAATTATGTTCCACATAAAAAAGCAGCTCGCTGGTCTCACACATCAGATAATCACACAAGTACTTCTCCTTGAGGCAACTGTCACACTTCAGCACAATAATTATATGTGTGACGTGTGATGTCACCTGTCACACAAATAATTATTATTAAAAACCTAATAATAGACTACCATATGATTCAGCAAGGCCTCTTCTAGTCGTGTGTCCAACAGAAATAAAATCTGTACTCCCATGCTTACTGAAGCATTAGTCACAATGGTCAAAATATGGAAACAACCTAATGTCTACTGATGAGTAAATGAATTGTGAAATCTATGTCCATAAGGAAGTATTATTTAGTCTTAAATAAGAAGGTCCTGTCATTATGACAACATGGACAACCTGTAGGACATTATGCTAAGTAAAACAAGATGAATGCTGACAAAAATGACAGAGTATAATTGACAGAGTATAATGACAAAGTATAATTTCACTTATAGTAGAATCTAAAAAAGTCTGATACATAGAAGTAGACAGTAGATAGTGATAATCAGGGTGGGGATGGTGTCAGGAATTGGGGGATAGATGTTGGTTAAAAGAAACAAAGTTGGAGTCATGTGGGGCAAACAAGGCCAGAGAGTGAAGTACAGCATGATGATTACAGTTCATTTAATAACACCATATTGAAATCCTGGAAATCTGCTAAGAGAATAAATTCCAGGTGCTATCACCTTAAAAAAATATGGTAGTTATGTGAGGAAATATAAATGCTAGTTAGCTTGAGCTATAGTAATTATTTCACTATGTATATCAAATCATTATGTTGTATATTTTAAAGATAATTTTATTAATAATAAGAATAAAATTTTAAGGGTATAACAGTACAATTTCAAAAATATTATAGAAAAGATTATTTCCTGGAAGCTTTGAAGTGAACAAAAGATGTATAATAAATGTCATAAGGCATTAACTCATAAAAGTCCTTTGGTCAATTAAATCCCAAAACATCAATGCAAAACAATATATGCACCCCTATGTTCATGGCAGCACTATTTACAATAGTCAAGATTTGGAAACAGCCTAAGTGCTCATCAGTAGATGAGTAGGTAAAAAAGCTGTGGCATATTTACACAATGAAATAAATACTATGAAGCAGTGGGAAAAATAAAAGGAAAAGTGACAACATGGATGGAGCTGGAGACTATCACACTAAGTAAAATAATCCAGTTGGTGAAAGACAACTACTGTATGATCTCATTTATGAGTGGAATCTAATGAACAAAATAAATTAATGAGCCAAACAGAACCAGATGCAGAGAATCATGGAACAGACTGACAGCTGTAAAAGAGGGGAGGGGGGAGTCAGGACTGATTGAAAGGTGGTGAAGGGATTAGTCAAAGAACATGTATGAATGACCCATGGACATGGACAACAGCGTGCGGATTGATTGTGGAAGTGGGGGTTGGGCTGCGTGGAGGGGGGCAAAGGGGGAAAATTGGGACAACTGTAAGAGCATAAACAATAAAACATTTCAATTAAAAAGAAAATGTATCAATGAACATGAAGCAAGAAATCCACAAATTGTGGGGATATCCACCTTACTTTATGTAAGACTGGGGCGAGTATTAATTTTAGTTTGGCATCTCAATGACAGCATCTCTTGCTATAATTAATAAAACTGTAAGCCTACCATCCGTGAAATAAAATTCTGATGACATATAGTCCTCCACTATGGCAGTAACTCTCTGTGTAGATGAGCTTTGTTCCATTGACCAGGTGAATGGAGAACCACAAGCCCAATTAATGGGAAGCAGTAGTTCTCATAGTGTTATCTGAAAGATCCCCAGCAGTCTTTCAGATGGTCTGCAGGGTTAGAATACATATTTTTAATAATAACACCAAAATGTTATTTGACTATTTCACTGGGTTTACATTCACACTGATGGCACAAGGGTAATGCAGATGAAGCTGCTAATGCCTCAGTATGGTTACATATGATTGATACCCAATTATACTAACAGGTATAGTATTCTCCATTATAGTTGAAAAGTGCTGATTTCACGTAAGAATGTACTTGAGGCAGTGGCAAAATTTTTATTTTTCAAAACTGTAATTTATAAATATATGTGTTTTTAAACAATGTGTGTGATGAAAAGGGGAATATGCATGAAGTACTTCTGCTGCATGCTGAAGTGTGACTGTTGCCTCAAGGAGAAGTACTTGTGTGATTATTTGATGTGTGAGACCAGCGAGCTGCTTTTTTATGTAGAACGTAATTTTACTTGAAATAACAATAAACATTCGAACTATGCAAGCTGAGGTATTGGGTAAATATTTTCTCAAAAACAAAATGAGCTTGTCATTTCAAAGAAAATAGCTAATGGTATTTGTTGCCAATGTTAAAATTTTAGCTTTTGATCAACTATTAGAATTTTGGGGAAATCTTATGCAATATTGTGAGTTTCACAGCTTTACAATAGTTAAAATCTTTTCCAACGAGATTGGAGGGGGTATTCACAGATAAAAGTTTTTTATTTATTGATTGATTTTTAGAGAGAGTGAAGAAGGAAGAGAGAGATAAGATTTTTTGAGGTTTTAATACTAATTTTTATAATTCAAAAATAAGCCAATATTTTGCAAGTTATAGTACAAAATTTTGCCAGGGTAAAAGAGCCATTCAAAATATAAAAAAGGAAAATGGGTTTTAAGAGTGTAAAAGTTTCATTGATCAAGCCTTCACAATCCACATTACAACTAACATTTAACAATGTATTATTACCAAGTTTTGGTATAATATCAAAGAAAAATATTCCCAATTATCTGAAAAGGCTTCTTTATAAAAAACAAACCCTATCAGGTCCAAATACATGTGTGTGAAGCCAGATTTCTTCAACTACTTCAGTGGAACTAGTTTGCAAACATTCAATCAGAGAGATTGAATGCAGACGCACATATGAGAATTAAGTTGTCTTTACTTAGCCAGACAATAAGAATATTTGCAAACTATGTGAAACATTGCACTTCTAATCATTTTTATGTTTGTTAAGTATAGTTACTTTCCATAAAACACTCTATTTTATGTTATTTATGTTAACATATAATGTATCTATCTTTTTATTTTATAAGAATTAAATAATAAATATATTTTAGACTTTCCATTTTTCTAAGGATAAATAAGACTCAAAACACTGTATTCTGCATTTTCTAAAAAGCTCTTAGCAGTCAACAATAATTTTTGAGAGTACAAAGACAAAAATCCTTGAGAATCATTGTGTATAGTAAAGCTAAAAAGGAATCTCATAATAAACATCTGTGTGAAGAAATAATCACATGGTAGAATCACAAGACACTTTATACAGCAAATCTTTGAACATCTACTATTCCAGGCTTTGGGGAAACAGCAGGGAAAGGCCTACAGCATCCATAGCCACAAGGAGTACACATTATATGGTGAAGGGGGTCATAGAAGAAACTTATGAACAAAGAAGTAAATACATTCAAGCAGTGACTTATCTCGTAAAAAAATACAAAACATCTTATGGAAATAAAGAGTGACTAGGAGATAAGGGCAGGGGAGTAATTTTATTTCGGTTTGCCCAGAATGCCTCTCTGAGGAGCAGACAGTAACATTCAGGGCTGGCCAGCCTTCTGAAGGAGAGGGATGGGCAGAGGCAGAAGAGGTTTCTGCAAAAAGGACAGGAAGAAGCAACTCTCTGGAGATGAAAGCAAAATTTTCAAGAAAGGCCAGGGTCATCAAACTCTTGACAAGGAGAAGTCCAAGTTTATCTTCTTCACAACCATATGAGGCAAGGGTTATTACTGTGATTTCATAGATCAGAAGACTGAGAAATGGGGAACTTTTAAGCCTTGCTTACACTGAGTAATTTGCAGAATTAGGCTTTGGAAACTATATTCTAAATCAATCCCGTATAATACATCTTTTAGGAGAGGTATTATACCACCTCTCCTACCACCCTAAGTGAAATAAAGTGGCGGTAGGGGTTGGTGAGAGGAACAGTGTAAATATTCAGAGAAATTTAATGGTCTCCATTTTTCCTATCTCTAATTACAAGCAAATGACTCTTATATGTCTATAGTTATGTTGGATATTAGGGGGACAAATAAGACCACTAGAAGCTTTAACTCCTAGCCAGTGCTTAAAGAACCAACGTTACAAAATATGGGTCAAATGAATGGCATTTTAAGTAAATAAAATAGGACCATATAGAAGAACAATCAAGAAAAGACAATGTTTGGAACTGGCTTGCAGATAGCTAAGGTCACACAATGACTTTTTGTTTCTCTTTTATGCTTATCCCTACAAACAAAAGTTAAAT
The DNA here is from genome assembly GCA_004027475.1 of Anoura caudifer. Lineage (NCBI taxonomy): Eukaryota > Metazoa > Chordata > Mammalia > Chiroptera > Phyllostomidae > Anoura > Anoura caudifer. The sequence continues at coordinate 110,081 of PVKU01005023.1, forward strand.
GTCTCACTTTTATAAAAATACTAGAAGAAAATGTATGTTTATCATATTATTAAATTAGTGGATGAATATATAAAGTATGAAAGGATTGCATTCATTTTAACAAATTTACTACCTAGTGACTACTTATAATTAATAACAGTTACCAGATCACAGTATTTAAGAGCGAAGGTAAGGAACAAAGAACCTAAGTGTTAAATAATTATTATAAAATACTTCTAACTGCAAATCAATCAAGATGGAGATAGACTTTTTAAAAAATTAGTACTAAATGGTAAAATATAAGGACTTAACAGATGTTTGATTTAGAAAAAAATTGCTGGGACCCATCTAGTCTATATAATGTAGGATACTAAGTTTTCATTTGATTAGAAGCAAAACACACAGGCAAACAAACAAACGAAGAAAGCACCCTGTCTGCCACTGTACAATAGGTGTCACAGATATATTTTAAATGTATGAGTACAAAGGAGAATGAATTATTTTACCTTCTAAAATATTTCTTTAATTTTAAATAGAAACAATTATCCCCCTCACTATAAGGGAGCAGACAGAATTTTATTCAAATAGGTGAAGTTCTCATAGTTTTCTACACTTTTTTCCTTAGCACTCTTCATAGTCATATAACCATTAAACATTTCATCCACTACACTATAAACTCCTTAATAACAGTGACATTGTGACTGTTTATTCATGTTGACCAGAGCACACAGTAGGATTTCAGTACTTCTAAAATTTTGGCAGAATAATTAATGTGTTTCTCTTGTCAACAAACAGGCTTTTATGTTGTCTTGCATCACCGCTGCATCCTACCTAACTTGTGTGAACATATTCCAATGCATTATAAGGTTCTAAAAATGATCCATTTTTAACTGTCAGAGAGTTTTTAAAACCAATTTATATCATGCATTAATGTATTAACTGTATTATCTCTTCCCCTCAACATATGTAGAGATTTCTACAGCAAGAGAAGATTATCTGAAAGGAATGTGTCACTAAGATGGCAATTCAAGCACAAGGACAACTTTTTGAGAGAGATAGTGAAAGAAACAAACATTAAGGGAACCAACCATATGGGAAAATATATTTGTAAATGATACCTCAGACAAGGGTTTGATCTCCAAAATATATCAATAACTCATATGACTCCACTCCAAGAAGACAAACAACCCAATTAAAAAATGGGCAAAGGACCTGAACAGACACTTCCCCAAGGAGGGCATACAGAGAGCCCAGAGACTTATGAAAGGGCGCTCAGCATCATTAGCCATCAGATAGATGCAAATTAAAACCACAGTGAGATACCACTTCTCACCAGTTAGAATGGTCATCATAAACAAGTCAACAAACAACAACTGCTGATGAGGTTGTGGACAAAAGGGAACCCTACCAGTACATTGTTGGTGGGAATGCAGATGGTGCAGCCACTGTGGAAAAAAGTTTGGAATTTCCTCAGAAAACTAAAAATGGATCTGCCTTTTGACCCAGCAATTCCACTGCTGGGATTATACCCTAAGAATTCTGAAACACCAATTCAAAAGAACCTATGCACCCCCATGTTCATAGCAGCACAATTTACAATAGTCAAGTGCTGGAAGCAACCTAAGTGCCCATCAGTAAATCAGTGGATTGAAAAACTATGGTACATTTACACAATGGAGTACTATCAGCAGAAAGAAAGAAGGAACCCCTACCCTTTGTGACAGAATGTATGGAACTGGAGAGCATTATTCTAAGTGAAACAAGCTAGGTGGTGAAAGACAAATACCATATGATCTCATCTGTAAGTGGAATCTAATCAACAAAACAAATAAGCAAACAAAATATAACCACAGACATTGAAATTAAGAATAATCTGACAGTAACCAGAGGGGAGGTGGGAGGGAATACTTGGGGGAAAAGAAGGAAGGGTCATCAAGGAACATGTATAAAGGACACATGGACAAAGCCAAAGGGGGTAGGATAGAGGGTGGGAGGTGGGGATGGCTGGGGTAGGGAACAGTGGTTGGGGGGGAAATGGTGACAACGGCACTTGAACAACAATAAAAAACATTAATAAAAGACAAGACAAAAAACACTGTGACACCCCGAACAATATAACTGCATGCATGACTGTCAGTGTGCTTTTATTTATACACTGTGATAGATGATGTTTTTGAATTCTGAATTACTGATCTTTTGTTGTAAGATATGATGTTTGTTATACAACACAAAGAAGAAACCTATTGTAAATAAATATTCCAACATAATTGGGATATAGCTTACAGATTCTATTATCTGCAAGAAAGAAAATTAGAATGTGGAGATGTGAAGGAAAACCAAAATGAAAGGAATATATCTAGTCCTGATTAGATGATGTCAAGTGAAAGTTTTACCTTTTGGTGTAGCTATTTTAACAATTATTTGAAAAATCATTAGTGGTGTTTTACCTGCAATTATCCACGTGAATTTTTTTTGCTGCCTTGGATGGGACGAAAGACCCCCAGTCATTGACTTCTACAACTTCTATGCAGCCAGTAAAATTCTCAACTGGTCCAGAAATCTAAGAAAGAGAGAGAGAGAGAGAGAGAATGTATACGATTTTCTACATGTTGCAAACTGGTCAGAGTGTAGTATCAGATTGTAGGACTGATTTCATTTATTCAACATTGGTAGAAAGTAATTCAACTCTTTTCATAAATCATTTCAAAAATTAGTAGGAAAAAATACCACCTTATTCAAAAGTATGGGCAGTCTGTAATCTTACTAAATGAAATACATGGTTATTTGTGTATGATTAAAGAAAATGTTTTCATAATTATTGTAAATTATCATTGAGAAATGATAAGAGGATTCCACTGTGTAAATGTACCATAGTTTTTCGATCTGCTCATTCACTGATGGGCACTTAGGTTATGTTTAGACTTGGCTATTGTAAATTGTGCTGCTCTGAACACTGGGGTGCATAGGCTCTTTTGAATTGGTGTTTCAGGGTTCTTAGGGTATAATCTCAGCAATGGTATTGCTGGGTCAAAGGCGTTTCCATTTTCTGTTTTCTGAGGACATTCCATACTCTTTTCCACAGTGGCTGCACCGTGTGCATTCCCACCAAAAATGCACTAGGGTTCCCTTTTGTCTACAACCTCGCCAGCACTTGTTTGTTGATTATGATAAGTGCAATAAGCCAAGCAGTGAAAGACAAATAACCATATTATCTCATCCATAAATGGAACTTAATCAGTAAAACAAGCAAGCAAAATATAACCAACAACATTGAAATAAAGAAAAACTGGCAGTAACCAGAGGGGAGTGGGGAGGGGGGTAACAGGGGAGAAAATGGGAGGGTCTTCAAGGAACATGTTTAAAGGACCCATGTACAATGACAAAGGAGGTTAGGATTGATGTTGGGAGGTGGGGGTGGGTGGTGCTGGGGAGAGTGGTGGGGGGAAAATGGAGACAACTGCACTTGAAAAACAGTAAAAAAAGAAAGAAAAAAAAAGAAAAGAAAAAAAAGGCTGGTGTTGCTCAGTGGATTGAGTGCTGGACTGTGAACCAAAGGGTTGCCGGTTCTATTCCTAGTCAGGGCACATGCCTGGGTTGTGGGCCAGGTCTCCAGTAAGAGGTGTGCGAGAGGTAACCACATACTGATGTTTCTCTCCCTTTCTCTCTCTCCCTCTTTCTGTGTCTCTCAAAATAAATAAATAAAATCTTAAAAAAGAGAATATTTCTTTATAAAAAAGAAAGAAATAAAAATGATAGAAGAGAAAAGCTAATACACTTTTCTATCTTTTGTCTTTGTTCCTGGCACTTTTCCTGTCAGACATTAGTACCTTGTTCCATTCATAGCTATAGAAATATCAAGAAACATTGTACATTTACACGATGGAATTCTATGCAGCAGAAAGAAAGAAGGAGCTCCTACCCTTTGCAACAGCATGGATGGAACTGGAGAGAATTATGCTAAGTGAGATAAGCCAGGTAGTGAAAGACAAATACCATATGATCTCACCTTTAACAGGAACCTAATCAACAAAACAAACAAACAAGCATAATATAAACAAAGACACTGAAATTGAGAACAGGCTGACAGTCACCAGAGGGGAGAGGGGAGGGAAGATCAGGGGAGAAGGGGAAGGGTTTAGAGCAACAAGTATAAAGGACACATGGATAAAAACTAGGGGGTTGGAAATGGGAGGGAGGTGGGGAGGGCTGGGTTGGTGGGCTGGGATGGAAGTAAAAGACAGAAAACTGTACAAGAACAATAATTAAAATACATTTTTTTTAAAAAAAACATTGCTTTTCCTGGACTCAAACAAAATTGAGTAAGCTGCAAATACTTGTGACATCCTATGGCCCTGATGCATTCCACCTATCCTTCACATTCACTCATGTGGCCTACCCTTTTTAAGAATAACCTAGGCAATACATGGTATCCAGAAAGATTGCCAAAGAGGCAAAAGCAAAAAGAGAAAATAAGGACATTGGAAAACATTTGCTTTGAGGAACGAATATAACCTCTTAAAGATAAACATAAATATGACTTTTCATTCCATTCATTGGGAATATAATACTCCAGTAATATGTGTCTATATACATTTACATTTATGTAAAAAGGAAAACCAAAAGGGGACACATCTCAGAATTGAATAGTTAGAAATGAGCATTACTGTTTCTGTTATGCTTTCAACATTAACAATTTCAAGCTAAGATGGACCAATTTATGACCAGGACAATCACTGAACTTATTCACTGAAAAATAAGTTGTCTACTTTGATTTCTGAATTAAAAATATTTACCATTTGCATTCTCAAGACTCGGTTTCTTACTGAGTGCAATAGCACAAATAAACAAATGATAGAATAAGAGCTTAACCTTGTTTACAAATTTTAGGGTGAATATATTTTATTTTGTCTTCTAACTTAGTCTTAGCTTAAAAACCTTTAAATATTTTCTTCCTTTTTCCTACGTATGGTCAAATGTACCGCAAACCCTCTCAACAAGTAACACTCTGTCAAGTGTCAAAAATGACTGAAGTAGAAAATAAAACAATTCATTCAGTAAGTTTACAAAGAAGTCAGTCGATTCCAAGAAAAAAAAAAAGAACATTTGGCTCCTATGTGCTGCGGAAGGGAAAGTATTGATTTGTGATTGGTAGCACAAAGTTTTTTTTTCACATTTTTTTTATTGTTGTTCAAATTCAGTCGTCTCCATTTTCCTCCTACCACTTCCCCCTACTGTAGTCATACCCACTTCCCACACTTGATCCTACCCTCCTTTGGTTGTGTCCTTTATAACCCTGGCTGGTGTGGATCAGTGGATTGAGTGCTGGCCTGAGAACAAAAGAGTTGTCGGTTCAATTCCCAGTTCAGGGCACATGCTTGGGTTGTGAGCTAGGTCTCTAGTACATGGGACGAGAGAGGCAACCACACATTGATGTTAGCTTAGAGTTTTTATAAGCTTCATTAATCTTTTTGATTTTCATATTTAGTTTTTATCAGTTAAACATAAACCTAATTTTTAAATTTAAAAATAAAATTTACATCTACCTTATCTGAAATATCACAAACATTTTAATTAGTATATTTTAAATAAAGGGGAGAAAATTTGGGACAGCTGTAATAGCATAATCAATAAATTTTAATATTTAAAAATTAAACAAAAAATAAAATGGTTTCAGAAAAATGCTTTTGATGGCAATGATTTGTAAATGTTAGAACTTTGTAACATAGCTCAGCAATGGCATAATGTATGTGTGTATTTAAATATACATTTTTCTCTGCTTATGAAGATCCTTATTATTTATTAAAATGAAGAGTACAGAGAAAGTTATAGTTTTTTAAATAAATACAACTTTACCAGAGAGCTCTGAGAAATGCTCCAGAAATGATTCTAAGATTATTACTCTATTGGGATACTTCTTGGAATTCTATGATTCAATCTCATGCATATATTGTGGATTAAAATATAAATATGAATTTATTCACCTTGGACTTTGGAAATGGCAAGGAAAAATGTCCACAGCCTCTAGAATTGAATAAATTCAAGTTTCTTCCTCATGGTTTCATAGACTCACAACTCTCCAGTTCTCACACACATTAAATTAAGGCAGTCTCATGCAGGATGGGTTATCTGATCTCATGTATGTCTTTTTCACTTTAAATATGCAAATTTTAATTTGCAAAAAGTTAAATGTGTACCCAGAAATACTAAACTTGAATACTAAACTCCAATCTCATGGTTTTTAGAAAATTTGTGGTGCTGAGAAAAGTTTTCCCTTGAATTGGATTAATTTACAATAATCTGGTTAGGTTTCTTGGACAGGACTCTTAAAAGTAAAAGGAAAACCTAATATGCATAATTGATATGACAAGTTATAATATAACAATATAAAATAGCTTCATTAAAGATTAAGAAATTATACAAGGTCACCTATATTAGATTATAGGAATGGGAAGGTTGCATGTTATCTTCCTTTCAAAAAGAAAAATATCGTACTTACATATGCTCCTGCAGTATCTCAAATCCAGTTCTCACTTTTATTCAAGACAAATAATGAAATGATGACTCCCGGTTATTTTTAAACAATGTAAAATGGAAAGTAGTATGCTACCACATAGTAACAAGCATAAGATTCATTGTATAGAGCAGTAATAATAACAGAGTTCCTTTTTTTTTAACTTCAAACTTGGGTTTTCTCCAAGTTCTAAGTATATCTTCACTACTGTATATTTCATTTCTCCATCACTATATTAAGAGAAGAATTTTTAATTCTATCTCCAGGTTTCAACGGATTGCTGTTGCTCTTACTCCTTTAAAGAGAGTTGAAGTTGGTGAACTATCTGTACCACATAAAAGCTCTACATTACCATTCAGTAGCAGTTACACAAAAGTTAGAGGGCCTTCATGGCAATAGATTAGACTGCATATACAATGTTTAAAATTTATGAAAAAATAACTTTAAATGCAAACATACAATATGATTTTTTTGAAAATTATGTGTCTAAACATTTGATGTTATATAAAAAGGTTATGAAAGTGAGGGAAATGTTCATTTTTAATCTTCCTGACACAGTAGAGACACAATTATTTGAAGAATATATGGATTATTGCTTAACCAACTTGGAGTTAATTTCAAGGGCTAGTTTCTTATTCTTTTGAATCAGTAGTTTATAAGTTCTTTCTATATACATTGTATTGTTCATTACGTTTTTAGTGGTTCACTAGTATTTCCAATGTAACCAATTTGGCTGAATTCAAGAGACCTTTTAGTTTAGTGAACTTTGAAAACCAATAAAGTTGGTTAGGAATCAAGTAAGAAATACTCAATTGGCATTACAAAAACAATAGCTTTCCTTTATTATACACTGTTTTATCAATTATTTCATTTGCTTTTGAAGGTCCTATATTGTCGGAGACCTTTCTGCATAGCATGGGCCCAGCTCCCACTTGGAGATGCACAGGACCCACGCCCACAGAGAGGTTCTCTCATGGGAAATCAGGTTTGCAATATATCTAGGCCACTTTGGGTCTTGTTTCTGCTAAAATTCCCTCACCCTGAATTGAGATAGCAAGTGTTTATGGTAATTTCCTAAAATCCATGCTAAAATTCCCCAGTATGGGGTGTAACCAGCTCAACTACTTTTCCTTTTTCATTTGCAAATATCCTTCTGTGATGTCATTAGTGGCATCATCTCTTTTGTTGTCTGTAAAAGGTAAGCACTTACAGCGAACCTGTGCAGAGTGAATGAGGACCATCATGTAATACGACCAGAAACCCAATAAAGGAGTTCATGGCAGAGACCGTGGGCTTTTGCTTCCCTTGAGAGAAAAGCCATGCTGTCCTTTTTCCTCTACCAGACTCGGTCGTCTGTGTGAATGTTTTATTTCATCCATAATGACGTGGACACAGCTGGCCGGTGTCTGCATCACTATTTACACATACCATGGCAATTTGATAAATTTTTGAAAAATGTGGAAAATAAAGATTCTTTAAAGATAGCACTACTAATTGATTAAATAGTTTTCACACTGCGTGACTTGAGGAGCCTATGCGTCTCAGAAAACTTGAGGGAACTTTTTGAGCAGAAGGAGAAAGGCTGTGAGTGGAGTTTCTGCTCCCACATGACAAAGGAATAATTTTACTTTTATGTGTTATATATCGGCTTTCTGCACGAGCTTTTCTTTGAAAAAAAACTTCTATTGCTAAAATAATACTTGAATTTTGAGTTAAACTAAACATATCAAAGGAAAAATTTAAAGATATGTGTTTGATGTGAGAACAATCTATAGAATATTATATATAAAGACATACATAGTTGGATATGTTTATGTACATTTAACTTACAAAAACATCCCTGTTAAACTGCCATAAGACCTTCCCGCTCTGCTGCTGTATGACGCTTCGTTTTCCGAGCATCCCTCATCAACGCGTCTGAGCCGCACTCTAGCGCTCTTCACTCACGTTTGCAGTTCCAAGTTGCATTTGGCAGGAAAAGCTTGCTTTTCTTACAACCTCAGAATTTCCTTTAACATTTCTTATAATGTTAGTCTAATGGAGGCATATTACCTTTTTTTTTAAATTTGCCTGAACATATCATTAAATTGAACTATTTTAAATTACTGGGTATATTTTGTTGAATTTAAATTTCTGTGTTTAATTTTTAAAATTATTTTTATTTCAGCATTTTAGATATTTTTTCCGTTGTCTTCTGGTTTGAGTTGTTCTGATGAAATGTAGTACTAATTCTCTTTTTTATTAGGTTGTATTGAGATATTGGATTTATGGGTTGACATTTTTCATCAAATTCTGGCAACTTTGGTTAGTACTTTTCCAAATATTTTTCTTCCCTCTTTCGCTCTCCACCTTCTACTACTCCAATCACCCCTTGGTCTTGGCCTACAGGTGATCGATTTTCTGTTCATTCCTGTCCACCACCCCTACCACACACACATCTTTTTAATCCCTCTCTTCAGTGTAGTTAGTTTCTGTTCCTGCCTATTCAAGTCCTATGATCTTTTCTTTTACAGTGTGTAATCTGTTGGTAAGCCAATACAATTCTACAGATATTATAGTTTACCTTTAGAAATTCTACTTGTTTCTTTAATATACTTATTTTTAAAGGCTTTTTATTTATATTTATTTTCAGAGATGGGGAAGGGAGGGAGGAAGAGAGGGAGAGAAATATCAATATGTGGTTGCCTCTCACATGCCCCTTACTGGGGACCTGGACTGCAACCCAACCCAGGCATATGCTCTGACTGGGACTGAACTGTCAACCCTTTGGTTTATAGGCTGGTGCTCAATCCACAGAGCCACACTAGGCAGGGCATAATATATTTAATTTATTGTTGATTATTTTCATAATTTTTATGTTTTCAATTTTTTATATTGAAGTTCATGTTTTCTTTCTGTCCTTAGAGAAACTTAAAACTGTTTTAATGTACATACATGCTAATACATAATCTTTATGATTTCTTGATCTGTTTCCTTTGAATCAGTTTGATCCTGATTATGCTTCTTTCCATGTCTAATAATTTTTATTAAATATTGGACATTGTCTTGTTACTTTGTGTGATTTCATACATCAAAATTTTTTCAAATTGTTTATGGTAGAAAGGATAGTCTAGTACCAATTAATCACTCATAGAACACCCATCTGCCTGTTTTTTATGTTTTAAATAGAAAAATTCTACAAAGCTTATAGCACAGAATATATAGTACCCACCACCAAACTCTGCTCAAATAAATTTCATACTCTTCTATACATTTATTCTGGTTTTAGCTTTTAAGCTTCTAAGTACTCACACACTTATGTATTAATAATTCCATTTCACATATTGTTTGTAGACTTCATTTTATATAAGATTACATCTATACCATACATAATAATTTTTGGCTATATAAAGAGTCAGCATTATAGCAGTCATAAATCTAGTTACATCATAGCTTGACTGCAATGTTTAACATTATTACAAAGTAATTTTGCATGGGTGAGCCATAGGGTGAGTGATGGCAACATTGCCTTTCTTGGGCAACCTTTGTTTTAACTGGATTTTGTATTTTTTATTGGCTTAATATTTGTGCTATACTCTTCCTCTAATTTTCTCCCATAAATAAAATTTCTCCTCAATAATTCAAATATTATGAATACTTAAATTTTATTTTTATCTTTTAACTTAATTTTTCACAATATCTTCACTATCATATTCAAAATTCACTTTATTGCTGTCCTCTGATGATCTACTCTTATCTGGATTCCATGTTACTTCAAGTTTAATTTATTCCTTTATTAGCATAATCAGTGATGTTATAACCAAACTTATCCGTACCAGCTTCAAACTGATTGAAGCATCTGCAAGCTCATACAGCAATATAGAGCTTATGTAATAAAGTTCCATAGTGACTAAAACCGTAGAAAGAATATAAGTGATATTGTATTGAAGAAATTAATGACTTTGATGAATTACAGGTGGGGCATAAAGAAGAAAGAAGGGAAATAAAGTAGAAAATTCAATGCAGTAAATATTTTTACATTCCTATTTACTAGTTTTTCAAAAATCATTTCAAGGTTGGAAAACTTGTATAATAATACAGTGATACGAAATGGAAATTGGTAGGAAGTATCTATTTTGAGCACACACAGATAAACTTAGATGTTAACAAGCAGTGATTCAAACATTTAGCTGTAATGGAGGTAAGAACAAATCGGATGACAACTTTGTACTGTGTATAAAGCCAATTGATACATGAGTCTATAAATATCTTAAAATATAGGACTTTGGCAACATAATACCAAAAAATTGCATAAAAATAGAAATATTTTAGTAATACCTCAACCAATTTTATTTTGATATAATCATTAAATTGTGTAGACTTTCTAATGTTTATGGGATTCCTATGGATACAGTCTATATATAGAAAATAAAAAGTTAATCTAATTTCCCAGATGAGAATAACATTTATACACTGATTCTATAAATACAATGAATTATTGCATTATTTTCCATATGAAGAACTGTAAACCTACTTTTGCTCCACCTGTGTTTATAAAGCACATCCTGTGGAGTGAGCTCACGGTCACCAAGAATAATTATCCACATTGTGCAATGAATAGAAATCCTAGCAGACCAAGTGAAGTAGAGCCTAATTTTTAATCCACATTTTTTTCTCCAAGCTACCTGTCTAGAAACATTTACTTTAAAAAATATGTCCTACCCCAATGTTCATAACAGCATTATTTACAATAGCCAAGTGCTGGAAACAGCCTAAGTACCCATCAGTAAATGAGTGGACCAATAAAACTATGGTACATTTACACAATGGAATACTATGCAACAGAAAGAAAGAAGCAGCTCCTACCCTTTGCAACAGCATGGATGGATCTGGAGAACATTACGCAAAGTGAAATAAGCCAGGAGGTGAATGACAAATACCATATGATCTCACCTATAAGTGGAACGTAATCAACAAAACAAACAAGTAAACAAAATAGAACCAGAGACATAGAAATAAAGAACAAACTGACAGTAACCAGAGGAGAGGGGGGAGGGAGATAAAGGGGGAAAGAAGGGGAAGGGTCAAGTCAAGGAACATGTATAAAGGACCCATGGACAAAGACAATGGGGACAGGAATGAATGCGGGAATGGGGTGGGTATGGCAGGGGATAATAATAGGGGAAAAGTGGGCAACTGTAATTGAATGACAATAAAAAAAATAAATAAAAATAAAAATATGTCCTACCAGAGGGTTTATATTTTCTAATTCAAACAGTCAACATACTGGCCATCACCTGTGGGGGTAGGCACTGTTGAAATATAATGTCAATAGAAAATCAGATAAAGCTCAGTAAAAAAAAAAGGACAGTGACAGATTTGTATTTGTGATAATGACAGAGTAGCTGGTTGAAGTCCAGACCTCTTATGAAAACAACTCAAGTAAAATTTATATAAATATCTGTTTGCAGACAGTTGAGAACTGCCAAGGCAACAAGGACTTGAGAGGCCAATGTCTCAGAGAAAAGGGAAAAACAAAGTGTTGACCTTGACTTTGTGTTTCTTTTTTTCTGAAAGTATTGGTGAATTAACAAATGTGAGATGAGATTTGAAGAAGCTGAGCAAGGGCTTCTATAAATATTTTTGGGCTAAGAGCAAAATACTGAAATTTAGTATCAAACTATCATTATTAGACTATTGAGCATCTGAAGTTATGTTTATAAATTCTTGTCAAGCCAATAGGGATTTATCCCATTGACATTTGCATCACTGGTATTGTTGGTTGCTATTTCTTCACTATAGAAATTGGCAAATCACGTCCCTGTGCAATGGCACTAAGGAAACACGAAGACAACTGCAATGGCTTTTCTCTAGTTTACTCTTTCTCTGAGCAAGGCCAGACATGCTCCATCCCACAAACTATAATCTGTACAGCACCTGCCCCACTCCCAGCACGCATGCATATCATGTCAGCACAGTTAGCAATATGCTGAGGGATTGCCCATGGATTTTTAAAATTATGACAGCTTTTTTGAGATGTAGTGAGTTGCCCAAAAAGTTCTTTTGTTTTCTGTAAGATGGCTCTACTCATGCTTAGTTGTCCTTGACTTCATTCAAAACAATTGTGTTAGATTGTATTGTGACAGTTGCTATACCAGAGTGCAATTATTCATTAAAAATATCAAAATTTGTGAATTTTTATGTAGCCATTTTAATATTGAAAATGGAAGGAAATGAACATTATTGGCATATTATGCTTTATTATTTCAAGAAAGGTAAAAACACAATTGAAGTGCAAAGGATTTGTGCAGTGTATGGAGAAGGTGCTGTGACTGATCGAATGAGTCAAAAGTGGTTTGTGAAGTTTCGTGCTGGAGATTTCTTGCTGGACAATGCTCCATGGTTGGGTAGATAAGTCAAAGTTGATGGTGATCAAATTGAGACATTAATTGAGAACAATCAACATTATACCATGTGAGAGATAGCTTATATTTTCAAAATATCCAAATCAAGTATTGAGAATCATTTGTACCAACTTGGTTATGTTAGTCACTTTGATGTTTGGGTTCCATGTAAGTTAAGCCAAAAGAGAAAAAGCCTTGACCACATTTTCCACATGTGATTCTCTACTTAAATGTAATGAAAACATTCCATTTTTAAAACAAATTGTGACAGGCAGTGGAAAGTAGATACTTTACACTAATGTGGAATAGAAGAGATTATAGGGCAAGCAGAATGAACCACCTTGAACCACACCAAAGTCCAGTTTTCATTCAAAGAAGGTGGCATACGTATGGTGGGATTGGAAGAGAGTCCTCTATTCTGAACTACTTCCAGAAAACCAAATGCTTAATTCCAACAAGCACTTCTCCCAATCAGACCAACTGAAAGTAGCACTCCACACAGAAAGCATCCAGAAACAGTCAACAGAAAATATATAATCTTCCATCAAGATAACGCAAGACGGCATGCTTCTTTGACGACCAGGCAAAAACTTTATAGCCTGACTGGGAAGTTCTGATTCATCTATCATATTCAACAGACATTGTACCTTTGGATTTCCATTCATTTTGGTCTTTACCAATTCTCTTAGTGGAAAAAAATTAATTTCCTGGAAGACCACGAAAAGCACCAGGAACAGGTCTGCTCAAGAAAGATAAAAAGCTATGGGAAGATGAAATTACGAAGTTGCCTGAAAGATGGCGGAAGGTAGTGGAACAAAGTGGTGAATATGCTGTTCAATAAAGTTATTGGTGAAAATAAAAAATGTGCCATTAATTTTTACTTAAAAACTGAATGAACTCATTGGCCAATAACTCATACATAATAAAATTTATCCATTTAACAAGTACAATTCCATGGTTTTCATATATTCACAGTTGTCATCCATTATGAAAACCAATTTTAGAATAGATTTTTGTCAACTCTAAAAGAAACACATATCAGCTAGCAGTCATTCTCCATTCTTCCCCTAATATCAGACAACCACTAATCTACTTTCTATCTCTGTTTGTCAATTATGAACATTTCATAAAAATAGAAACACATAATAAGTGGTTTTCTGTGACCGTCTTCTTTCATTTAACATAATGTTAATGCTCCTCCATGTTACAGTACTATCAGAACTTTATTTTTTTGTTGCTGAATAATATTTTATTGTATGAATATAACATAATTCATTTATTCATTCATCAGTTGATGGATATTTGGGTTGTTTTCAGTTTTTTCTATTAGGAATATTCATGTATTTCTGTGTGGACACCTGTTTTAATTTCTCTTGGGCATATAGCAAATCTAATGGAATTAATATGCAGGTCTATTAATTGTTTCCTACTATAGCTGCTTCATTATAAATCTTGAGGAGGTAGTATTAGACAGGAGCTATGCTGGAAATTAATGCACCAAAATTACTTTTAATTGGGAACAAAATAAATGTCCACCTATAGGAGTCTACTCAAGTAAACTGCTAATCACTATGAACTATGAAAAGGAAGTAGGGCTCTCTCCACATACTACTATGAAGAGTGCTGTGGTATCCATCCAGATCTCCCTTTAGGAGTGAAGGATTTCCTTCCTCTCTCACTACTAGGAGTACTGCTGGACAATAGACTTTATACTTCAGCATTTTTTGGGAATTAGTTTAAGAGTGTAGCCTCATTGAAGGTTTCTCTTCTTTCCTGGGGCAGTTTGCATCCAATGACAGGCCAACAAGGCACTCTACAGTCTGGTCTCCTCATCTTAACTTTTGACAACTCTGCACAGTCATTTCAGCTCCACACTCAACATGGGATTTGGAGAAGCCTGTATTGAGACTGCATCTAATTGCAGCTTCTCCCCTGTCCAATCCTTCATGTTTCTTCCCTTCAATAGGTAATAATCCCAATAGCATTCTCTAAACTACTTGCATGTTAATTTCCATCTCAGCATCCTTTCAAGAAAACACAACCTGCAGCAGAGTGATGACTAGGGTACATTATTAAGTTAAACAATTGTAAAGAAAAGTATATATAGTATGCTATTATTTAATAATGGAGGAATATGAATATATGAGCTTGTGCATTATTTGTTTATATTTAATGAAATATGTGTAAACCATAAAGTATGGTTACTTATAGGAGGAGGGATGAAATAAGGCAGATATGACAACAATAAACATTAGATTTTTTAAAAAAATTATTTTATTGTTTTTCAGTTACAGTTGTCTGCATTTTCCCCCACCACTCCCCTTACCCCAGCCAAACCCCCCTCCCTCCCTTCCTTCCACCCTCCCCCTTGTTTTTGTCCATATGTCCTTTATAAGTAGTTCCTTTTAAAAATATATCTTTAGATTTAGAGTTGAATTTGAACCATGTAAACATATTTATTACACAGTTATAAAATACAATTTTAAAGAGTAATTCTTAAAACTCAAATAAAATAAATGAACCTATCTGTGTATCTCATTGATGGCATAGGGGAAGGGCCAACAAGGAACATGTATAAAGGACACATGGATGAGCCAGACGGGGTGGGTTCGAGGGTGGGAGGCGGGGATGTGTGGGGTGGGGAGCATGGGAGGGTAAAATGGAGACAACTGTACTTGAACAACAATAAAAAATAAAAATGTTAAAAAAAAAAACAAAAAATAACTGTTCTAATGACTTTGAAACAATAATTTCAGCTTACACCCTTAGTAAAATTTTAAGGAGAACCATTCAAAATATTAAAATATTTTTAGCAATTATATGTTGGTGTAGTGATTCAAAGTTATCCTGAGAGAGACATGTGTTGACTGTAAGATAAATCAATTGTGAATTAGGATATTGTCATCAGAACAGAGGATTCAGAATGTTTGGTAGGAGGTGAACTATAAACCCTATAGTTCTTCATTGGGCTGCCAGTGTCAGTATAGCTCATACTTTTTTTTTTATAGCAACAAAAAATCTCTAACTTTTGAGTACTGAAAAGATTGGGAAAAAGATGACAATACAGGGTAAAGAGTGGCTCTATATTCCATTTATGGTCTCTAAAAACATACTATTTCACAACAAAAGGTATTTAGATTCTTTGGAGAAGTGCCTGATTCTTCACACAGGGAAATATAAGAAACCATGGGAACTTTATAGTAAAAAAGAAACTAATTTCTTCAACAAAATTTATCACAAAAATAAAAAATAGAAGAATGTAATATATGATATTTGAAAGGCATATTAACTAATTGCAATTCATGGATATTATTTGGTTTAACTTATTTGGTATCTTTGACTTAAACAAATTATATTTTAAAGAAAGTTATTAAAAAGGAAAATATGAAAGTAGCTGGATATGATACTAAGAAATTATTATTAATTTTTAAGTGTGATAATGCAATTGTGGTTTTGTACTTTTAAAATAATTTTTATTTCTTTATTTTCAGAGCAAGTAGAAGGGGGAGAGAAAGGGAGAGAATCATCAACTGGTTGTCTCCTGTACCTACCCCAACAGGGGACCAAACTTGAAACCCAGGTACATGCCCTTCCTAGGAATTGAACCAGCAACTCTTCACTTTGTGGTATGACACCCAACCAACTGAGCCACACAGGTCAGGACTGTGGTTATGCATTTTTTAATACATCTTAACTTAAAAGGATGTATAGAAATATTTATGAATAAAATGTTCTGACATCTCAAGATATGCTTCCAAAATATCTTAAAGATAGAATATGAAGTATACACTTAGATGAAATAAGACTGGCTGTGTTTTTATATTTGTTAAAGTTGGAAGATGAGTGTAGTGAGTTCATCATATGACTCTCACTTCTTCTGCACATTTGAAGTTTTGTGAAAGACTCAAACTCTATTTACCATAGGCACTCCACTCCATCACTGTATCCACAGATGTCTCCTTGGCTTCTTCCCTAGCAGCATGGCATCCCAAGCAGTTCTCCAGCTCTAGTATATTGATGTAATATGCCCTAGTTGTTTCAAACTCTTGACTTCTCCTGGTAGTTTCAATTTGTTGGCTTGTTTCCTTGTATATTCTTTTTATAGAAAAAAATGTAAATTCACTGAACTGCTGGAGCACTCTCTCTTCTTCACAGTACTCCTCCCTCCCTCTCACCTTTCAAGCTCTTGTCCTCAACACAAGAAAATTCACCTTATCTTTTTATTTTAGCCTCTCAACTTTTACTCACCGAGGAAGGTACATATTATTGAAAGGTAAATCACTTAACGTTTTAGGAAACAACATCCTGTGTTTCTATTTTAACGTTGAAAACTTTTTATCCCATTTACAACCACCAGAGTAGCCCAAAAAATCAATTCTGGCTTGGCAAAGGGCTTGATGATACATTTTTAGATACTGACAGCAATTGTTTTTTTTAAAGTAGCAATTGATAGCTATTGAGTACTGACTATTATGCTCTTACTCATTTGCTCCCTATAACAATTGTATTATATAAATTCTATCACTGTATGCTTGCTATTTTCTATTTACTGTCTCCATTACTGATATTCTAAGAAGAGCATACATTTCTCTACCATCATATTTACATAAAGATTGCTTTCAACTAAGAGATGATTTTTTTGTCTTTCTTTTAACATTAGTTCTTATTTGGAAGAAGGTGTTATAAAAGTTCAGCTTAGGTCCTACCTTCCCCTCTCTTTGAAGAGAAGCCAGCAATTCCAAAGGAAGTCTACCTTCCACTACATGTTGAGGAACTCTCCCTGAAGTTGCTAAACTGTATTCAGCTGATTTTAATGTTTTATTCTGGGGCCAAATATTTGGAAGCCCATTAGTAGCAGATCTAAATCCACATCTCTAACTTAGCTATTATAAATAACAAAGCTGACAAATGTATCTTCATTTCTGTGATGTGTTGTATGTGCTGTTCAGTGGGTTCTGATTTGCTTGGGAAAGAGAGCTCTTTTAAATCTCACCGATTTCTGTTAAGTGTTGTAAGATAAGGGAATTCGCTGAAATCACGAACCTGGAACAAGGCATGGCCTAACTAGGTTAGATTACAGGCTACTGACCCCAAAGATCGTGCTCCACCTCACACCTCTACTGAGAATGTCTGTCTTGTTTGCTATTCCCTTGCCTATTATAGATTTGGCATCATTGAGTTGTTCAAAATATTGGGAATCATGGTTTACTGAAGGTTTCTTAACATTGCATACTTTTAACCCAAATGCTTCTGCCAGGAATTTGAATATTATGATGGATCATCCATCATTATTATGTTTCAATATGATTATTCATGATCATTATGTTTTAACATGAAGGCAGGGTATTGTGATACATTCTGTGCTTTGGTTTTGATCTTATAACCAGTAAATATACATTAAAATTAGAAAAACAATTCTGTTATACAGTGCTTTAGACTGGATGTCCCCCCCTCCCATTCATATGGGAGTACTTGGTGGAGGGGTGCTTTAGGACATGATTAGGTCATAAAGATGGGGGCATTACAAATGGGTTTAGTGACCTTATAAAAGAGGTCCTGGAAAGATCCCTTGACTCTTCCACCACATGAGGACACAGCCCCAGGATGGCTGCTTATGAACCAGGCAGAGGGCTCCCACCAGACACAGAACATGCCAGCACCTTGATCTCAGATTTCCCAGCCTCCAGAATGTGAGAAATATATGCTTGCTTCTAAGCCACCCAGTGTATGGTATTCCTTTATAGCAGTCTGAAAGGATTAAGAGAAGCATCTTGTTATATTGGAATATGAATTCATTAAGGTTGGTAAAAGAATAACTGCCTTGTATTATGATGTGTGAATGTGTGATAATTACTTTCAAATAAATAGAAGAAATGAGGAAGAAATGTCATTAACCTGCAATGTATACTAATGATGTATGTATACAGAGGTAAGTTCAAAAAATATCCTGACTAAACTCTTATTTAAACTTCATCTATAGTTTAACTGCATTGTTTTGATAAAAATTTAGGGGGTTAGAGTCTAACTTATTGACAACCTATATGGGTGGTTTTATTCTAAAGGTAAAGTGTCAATCACTGATAAGCTTGTCAGTCAGTTTAAGAATAAACAGAGAGCAAGTCTCCTTACTTATTCTGCAAAATTCAGAGGTTTTGCATTTTGCAATATGTTTTTTTAGGGCCACAAATTTGGCATTAATTTCAATTGTTAAAATTTAATTAGGTATTAATTATATCAATTTCCTTATAACTTTGAAAAATATTTATTGAAAGTAATACCTTATAAAAATTAAATCATAATCTAAGATGTGAAAAATAAAATTTGTCTGCTTTCAGTCTAAACAGTCATGTAAATGCCAACTGAAATAGATAGAAATTTGGTCTATGATATTGTTCAGTATCAGAGAAGAGTTAATGATTCTATAAAATAAATAATTAGAATCTTATGAGAAATAAAATAAATGTTTTCCTTTAAATTAGAAATTCTTTCAATTTTAAATAAAGAAATGTTATTTAAAAGTCTTTTCAATTACTTTTGAATTTCAATATTCAAAAATTGAGAAACTTTTTTAAAAACTTTAAACTAAGTTTGCAATTTTCTGATGTCCTATTTGATAGTTGAAGAATTCCTGAAATAACAAAGCACTTACATATTATTAAAGTGTAATATAGGAAAAGGGAAATCCTGTCTTTTCCTTGAACTATAAAGATAAAATATCTAGTTTTCTGTTTGCAATACTTACTTGAGAAGTCAGCAGTAAAAATGAAAGTTTATGTCAAATGTTGCAACTTCTCAGTTTTTTTTGCAAGTCACAGTTCACTGACTACAAAATACATTTGGAAATAAGGGAGATTTTATTGTGTTGACACCAGTAACCAACTCATCTTCTGGCCCCCCTCTAATTTTAGATTCAGAATGAAGCTTTAGAAAAGAAGCTAATTCGGCAATTTTGCAGATTTGTCTCCATATGGAGTCCAATGATGATAACATTTTCTGCCCTACATAATAGTCTTCAGGTCATGGTATTACTTCAGATTTTCATTTCTACAGAGTTCCCCAGCCCTCTCAGCCATGTGAGGGTACAGTGAGAAGTCTGTGACCTGGAAGAGAATCCTTTACTTGCCATGCTGCACCCTGATCTTGAACTAGCACCTTTCCAGATGGTAAAAAATACATTGCTGGTGTTTATAAGCTACTCAGTCTGTATTATTTTGTTACAGAAGTAGGAGCAGATAGAAAATTGGTACCAAGAGTTGGGGGTGGGGCTGCTATAACAAATACTCAAAAATGTAGAAGTAGATTTGAACTTTTGCTGAAAGGCAGAGGCTAAAAGAGTTTTGAGGTATATGCCAGGAAAAGCCTACATTGCAGTGAATGGAGCATTAAAAGCAATTTTGGCAGAAGCTTTGAAAGAGAAGAGGAAAGCTGTATAGAGAACCTCAGCATCCTTAGAGGATACCGACATACTTGTGAATAGAATGTCAGTAGATACATGAACAGAAAAGGCCATTCTGATGAACTATCAGATGGAAATGAGAAGGATGTGACTGGGCAATAGAGAAAGGCCATCCTTGTTATGGACTGGCAAAGGAAATGGCTGAATTGTGTCTGTGTCTTACGTTTCATGAAATATAGAATTTGTGAAAAAGAAATTATATATATGGCTAAAGCTATTTTTTCTTTATAATTTCATTTTTATGTATTTAATATGAATTATATGTATTTAAGGTGTACAGCATGATGATTTGATCATATATACATATGTGTGTATATATATATATAAATGATTACGATAGTAAAGGTAATTAACATAACTCCTCACACAGCTGTAGTTCTTTCTAAGCAAAATACTGAAGGCTTGGCTTGGCTTCTCTTGAATGCTTACAGTTAAAATGAGAGAAGAAAGAAATGACTTAAAGATAGAAACAGAACTTAAAAATTAGGAAAATTCTCAGCCTATACACAATGTAAAAACAAGAAAGCATGTTTGGAAGGGAACACTAATGGTGTGACCAAAGGCCCTCCTGATAAGGAGATTCATGAGGTGTAAACTCGGGACTTAACCAGCCACTCTGGAAAGAAAACAGCCAATGTGCACTGAAGGGGAAGGATACAGAAAAGAATAAAAGAAGGTTGTGTCAGATTTTACAGGATAGGACCATAGCGCTATTGACTATGAACATGTGATATTCTTCAAGACAAGGTAAGAAGGACTCCAAAGAGGATTCAGAGATCATCAGGATGTCCTCCTTGGTTTCAAAAGGAAACCCACCGTCTGGATTTCAGCAGGCCAGATGACTCTGGCTCAGAGCTGTGGGGATAGTGCTGCCCAAGGCTGTCCTGGGGACAACTGACTAGCCACGGGGCCATGGCTACCTCCACATGGAGCCTCCCTGAGCTGTGGGTCTGCAGCCCCAGGCTGTTCCAACCACCTGCCTGTGATTTCACCCTGGAAGAGCTGCCAGCAAGCAATTCCCACCCTTGAACGCTGCCACTGGGGCTGTGCTCAGCAAAGCCATGGACTCGGGAATGCTCAGGGGTTCTTATGGTTTTGGACTTGCTCATCTCTTACTCTTCTTTTTCTTTTCTATTTTCCCCTTTAGAATGGGAATGCCTATGCTGTGCCTGTCGCACCATTGTATGTTGCCAGCACACAACATGTTTGAGTTTTCAAGTTCACAGCTGAAGAGCAATTTGCCTTGAGGTGAACTGCTTCTCTCATATCTGATTTAGATGATGCTTAAAGGAGACTTAGGCTTTTGAGTTGATATCGGAACAAGTTAAGACTTTTGGAACTATTGGGATGGAATGAAAGTATTTAGCATGTAAGAATAGCATGGATTTCTGGGGAGTGGGGGTGGAATGCTATGGTCAAAATGTTTGTTTCCCCCCAAATTCATATGCTGAAATGTGCTCCAATGTGATGGTAAGGCGGTGGGGTTTGGAAGGTGGTCTTCCTTTGGGAAGAAGGTTGAGCCTTCATGAATAGGATTAGTGCTCTTATAAAAAGACTCCAGAATCCCCTAGCCCTTTCTGCCATGTGAGGATACAAAAGAATCTGTGCCCCAGAAGAGGATTCTCACCTACCCATGCTGGCACCCTGGTCTCAGACTTCTAGCTTCCAGAACTTCCAGAACTAAATCTCTGTTGTTATAAACTGCCCACTCTGTTGCATTTTTGTTCTTTTTTAAAA